>JAHWFP010242866.1:0-15325 GCA_023313725.1 Lithobius niger
CTGGTTTCTTGGCTTTTTCTGTTTCACTTGCTGTGTTATGGATGGGGGGCAAACAAGTAAACAGTGTGTTCATCATACTTATAGTATGAATCTCGACAAGAGATGGGATGGGTGTAAGGAACATCGATGTTTTATAGAACATTTTTTTACCCAACATGTCTTTTCGTTAATAATGAGGCACGTTTTCCTTACAACTAATGGTAACTGTCGGTGCGAAGTGCTACTTACTTAATTTGGCTACAGCTCGAATCTTGGCTACAGAAATTCACATACAATCAGTCTCAATAGGCTACGAATAGCGCATTTTCTGGCGGTCACATTACTTCTGGACCTTAATAAGTGGGGGGGGGGGAGGTCAATATTTGTTCAGGGTCTCTAAAGGGGAGTCATCGAAAATTTGGTGGTCATATTTTCATTTCCACCCCCTTCCTTCCCGCGGCCATAAATACTGACCAGTTCTTACTGGTATATAAAGAAAAAAACAGGCAGCAGCGCAACCTATTGGTACTGTCCACTAGCGAAACGTTATCACGTGTGTCCGTCTAGTTATTGCCACTCTCGGCGCACTATACTGCTTCACAGAAAACGCACGCCCTTAAACTACGATTTTTAATTAGACCTGCTGCAAAACCTTTGATCTTCTGACTTCTGAAACTTCTGACTAGTGTGTTCATTGTTTGCGTTAGTAACAACGTAAAGCATGGTCAATGTTGTGCATACATTTTGCCGCGTGAAGGCCATAACACGACTAAGGGCACCCGCGCACTGAGCGGCTTGGTCGCGCGGCCAGTGTTCGTGGCGGTCAAAAAACACAGCGACGTGCCGCGCGGCAACGTCCATTTTTCATTGATAATTTTCGATCACGTGGTAAAAAATCAAATCTGAGCAAGAACGGTCGCCCGCCCGGGATCCCAGTGGTCGCGGCGACAGGCTGGCGGCTGTGGCCAAGTGCGCGTTGCTACATACACCGTAAGCATTCTCGTTGGACGCAGCGACCTTGCCACGCGGCTTGGTCGCTGTGTGTGCGTGGCCCTAAATTGTTAATACAGACTGTCATTATCAGCAACGGGCGGATACAGAATGAAGTCTTGCAGAAGGGCGCAACGTGATATTTCTGCGTTTTCATGTATTTTTTGGCTAATTTAAACAGCATGTTATTAACTATTCTGGCCTTTCTTCGAATTTATTTGCTTTGGAGGGATCCACAGTCCCCTCGGCCCCTCCCTTGGATCAGCCCTTGTTATTAGTTACGTCCACGTAAGAATTATTTATAGAAAACATTGTTTTCGTATATATGTCGATCAAGTAAAAAATTACCGACGATTTGTATGTATACTTAGGCCATGCAAAGTTAAAAAAGTGGTTCTCGGGCACAGAAAGTTGAAAACTAACGAGGGATAGGACTTTTTATTATTTTGTAACACGTTTTGTGGTAAAAAATAAAGCTATTTTCATACTGATGTTTTTTATTGGACGAACAAGGCGTGACTATCAAAGGTGTGTTTGACGGTTTCAATTGGTTGACTTTACACCCGTAACATTTTTGTCACACATACAATTTGAACTGATACTAATGCAATCCTGAATTACCGTTTTTGTAGTTTCTGTAGTTTTCAGAACTAAAACACAAGAACGCCAGCACACGTGATGTAATGCCTCGTTCGTCTTCTGTAAGCAATCCATCCAAATAGTAGTTAAAGCTTTTATTTCTCATTGAAGCAAAGATCTTACTTCAAGAACAAGGTGTGGACTCCTCGCATTAAAAAAAATGGCCAGATTGCTTCAACACAGCATTTAAAAAGCTATTTTTCGGAAAATTTTACTCGAAGCAAGCATGGATCGGATTTCAGAAACCCCCCCCCCCCCCCAAAAAAATATTTTGATGCAAAGCTTTTTAGTTGATGCGGAGGATTGTGGAGCATTGATAAAACAGTAGTGATCAGACTAATGTTGCCTTTGGAAAAGTCACTAATAAATGCCGCATCAATTGTTTTTATTTCTTACAAAAAAAATCGATACAGGAGGGCCTCAGAACCATTTTGTTTACTTTGCGTGGCCTTATGGTCCCAATTTGAAAACTCTCATTAACGTAACAGCATAGATTAAAAAGTTAACTATATCATCACTTCTTCCAGTAAGCTACAACGCGCGACCCTTACCTCTGATAAATGGTTTATCTTCGCGCTGCTTCAAAGGCAAAGCATTATCAAAGGTATAGTGGCCGCAACTACCGCTAGGTCCCCGCGTCGAACTGGAAGAAGTGAGATGCTAACAAACATCGCATAAAACAACTTAGAAGCCAATAGGCCTACGGTTGTAGAAATTACGAATGTATATAATTTAATTTTAAGTTAAGTTTTAATTTTATGAGTATTTCTTTCTCCTAAGACATTTTTGCAACACTGCCGTACCGTACACAAGCTACTGTTCTACTAAGAAAGAAAATTGTTTAAATACTTACTGATCAGAAAAGAAAACAGTAGTTTTCAACCAGGCACGCTCCGCTTTTTTTTTTTTTTACTTGTTATGCGCTTCGTTGGTAAGCAACGAAGTCACGATTTGTGAATCGACTAGTCCATTTTTCGTCTGTGAGCATCAGGAGGTTTAGTTGAAGGACAATCGTTGTCCTGCTTGCTTGCTTCCTAACCAGACTATTGTTTTACAGGCGATGTATAATTAATTTAGAAACGAATGCGACGAGTTTCGCACAAGAATTTTTTTTAATAACAAAAGTGCAAAACAATTAAACACTGTTTCCTACCAAAAAGTGAGTAGTAATTTTTTTTACTACCACAAAACGTTAAAAAAAAATCTTAACTCAAGTGGCTCCCCAGCCAGTTGGCCTACCGGCCAATGGCCGTTGGGGCACTATTGCCAGTTCGCCCCTGTCCACGAAGGTGTCTATCGAAAGTAACATTAGATTTAAGCAACGTGGTAGTTCTTTCCTATCCGGTTTTATGCTTTGTCTCCATTTGGTGGGTGGCGATGCTGTTTTCATTTACTTCATCACGTGTGTCATCCATATACTGTTTAACCTTCGTGCGGATTCCCTTTCTCGCCTCACCAATGTAAACCGCATCGCATCCATCACATGGAACTCAATAAACACCTTCCCTAGTATTCCTAATCTTGGAGAGAACATCACTTTGGCCTGCTATTTCTCCTCTAGCGTACACGCTTTCCTTCTTTTCTTCAGTAGCTCTTCTTTTAGATTGCTTCCATTCCTGAGGTAGGTGTTAAATCCTCTTTCTTTCAAAATCTTCGTTATTTTCTCACTCGTTTCTTTGAGATATGTCAGTCCTACTCTCTTCTTTTCTCCTTCACTTTCTCTTGGTGCTGCCAAATCCTTCCTGTCGTGTCGGGTTTTCACTGCTTTCTTTATCATTTTGGATCATTTTTGTGTTCTGAAATTGTGCGTAATAGTTTCCTGAACTTTCGAAATTTTAAAATGAACTTTCAGAGTCATAATCTCTACCATATTTTCAAGCAGCTGTTATCCTATCCTTTAGTGTTTCAATATTAGGAACGGGTGTTTTGTACATAACTGTGACAAGAAAAAGTCAAGGGGGTCATATTCGGGGATTTGGGTGGCCATGCTGTTGGATCATCCCTCACAATCCATCAGCCGGGGAAGGTTTCATAGAGGAATCCGCAAATTCATAATCCCCAGTGAGGCAGCGCACCGTCGTGTTGAAACAATCCATGGCTGACATTGTTGCAACAGTGGTGCAACAAAGAGCTCCAGCATGTTAAGGTACACTGCTTTCTTGCCTGTAGGCTCCTTAAATTGCTGATCTTTTTTGTGAAACCAGCATGCAGTGAGATTTCTCCTGTAACAACGGCATTTTGTTTTTTGGGCGATTGTAGCACAACACTGACCTAGAGTCGATTGTAGCGTCCACCGAACCTAGTAGAAAAAAATACGACTTAAGCTTTGTTTTTGTTTAATAATTTTTTGTAATCAGGTAAAGACTTCATGGCCACCCTGTACTTCATTCCTGGTGTCTCCAATGTGCTGACCAAGCCTTGTCCTCACTCCCTTCCTCCTCTATGTAAAAGAACTGCTTCCATTGCATGGCACTAAATACACTCCTTCGCTCCCATGGTCGCCTTGTCTTTCTCCTACTGCATCCCCCTGCCTCTCTGAGAGCTACTCTGCATACACTATCCCTTCTTGACAATTCTCGATTTCAGACCTTTCACATTTCTCAAATACGTTGTGAAGCCTTGTTTTCTTAGGACTCTGCTAATTTTCTCACTAACCCCTTCAAGAAAACTCAGGCTCTCTCTGAGAGTTTGTCTGCCTTGAAAGACCTCGCTTATGTCGTGCTGGATCTCGCTGCTTTCGGTGTGTTTTTTTCGTCTTCTTCGTGCAGCTATTTGCAATTCCATAAGCCCTTTTCATCTGGGAATTCAGAGACTCGCTGGATATCCCAAATTTAGAAACTTCCTTTTGCTTCAAAACGGTGTGGTCTAGCCACTCTGGTCTGCTCGAGTTTCTCACAAGCCTCGCCAACTCATTCTGAGAAATGTGCTTCAGCTGTTGCGTAAGGTTGTCTAAGGTGTACGGAATACTGTACCTCTAGGTGTAGCCATTCGCTTTTTAATGGCTGGAATTTAGCCTTACCATCTGCCTCACGCGTAATAAGGATATCCAGGAAGAATAGCGATCCCTCATCCTCTTTCTTCCCAGTGAAGCTCATGTCTTATGCCATTCGTTAAGCTTGCCCTCAACTCTCCACATAGTTTTTATTCCGCACTGCCATGACATCGTCCATGAACCTTTTCCACAACCTCACATTCAGTCTGGATGCTAAAGCCATCGGGTCCAAGTGCTGCATCACCGTTTCAATGATGAGGGCTCCCTTAGCCTGCCAACGACACTACCTCCAAACTCAAGTTAGATGGATGCTAACAAAACCTTTAGCAATGCACTCCAGCATTACTTACGTAATAACATCCCCCTAATGAACGTCCAAGGCCCATCAAACCTAAATGTCATGGACTTGGTAGGAAAATACTTCGCATGCTGAAGCGAAGATGGAGTGAAAGAAACAAGTAAAGAAAAAGCCTGGACGCTCTTTTCGAGCAGACGAAAACGACAAAGATGTAGCATAACCAGAAGACTACTTTTTCCTTCATTGTGCCTGATGAAGCTGTCGATACACAGTCGAAAATTTGCAAGCTACACACAGTATCCTTATGTTGAAAGTGACCCTGATGAATTATTTCCGAGTTCCAGTGGATTCAGTGAGTTTCAAAGTAATTCCTGTAGGCCTAAAGGTTAATTTTGTAACATTTACCATACCGTTGTACAACTCAAGTAATTTTGTGGGAACAAGATTTCCAATGCAAGAAAGCATTATGAAAGCAATGGAAATAACAAGTTGGCTGACTACACTCCTACACAATTTAACAAGGATTCTTAGCTGTTTAGACACTGGCTTCTTTATACTGTTGGCCCGTCCAACAAGGGATTTTGGGCGATGACCCTCCCGACAATTTGGGTAGGCTCGGCCGGCCCCCCCCCCGCCCCCCATTCACATACAATGTGTGCGATTCGGGCACAATCTCTCGATGTAGAGTTGGCATAATGTCAGGGGCAACAACGCTATTGTGGCAGTGTACACCTCTGACCTAAAGAGACATATTTTGAGGAAACTCCGACGTTACATCCGTACAGACTGACGAACGATGACATGAAGACAATATCTTCGGCAATGTTGGTATTAATGGAATCGAAGGATACCGGTGGTACCGGATCTTGCGACAGTTCTAAGCCTCGAGTGGTAGCACCCTCACTTAGCTTCAGCACGTCAAAATCACTGTTGTGCACAAATCATCGTCAAAATTGCCGTTTTTTCAACTCTCGCAAGCGCAGTTGAGCTGTGTTTCGACTTTTTCACAGTGTAACGAAGATTACCTTTTTTCGAAATAACAGTAGAAGCTTCCCAACATAATTTATTTCCAATTCTAAAATTCAAACATATACAAGTTGGTCAAGTTCAAAAGACTGGTGGGTTTATGCATAGAAGGAAGTAATTGGCATTGTTTCCCCTCTACTTTATCATCTGTACTAGGCAAAAGTAATGAACGCTTCGTATTTTTTTGCCCAAAAACAGTTTACTAGGAGTGACACATTGGTATAGTGTAAAGGCCCGTAGCTAGGGGAGGGGGAGGGGGGAGGCAATTGCCCTCCCAAAAAATTTCGAGGGGGGCCTAAAAACGATACCTGAATTAATACAAAAACAAAAGGGTGAAGTTTTAATTTATTCATGAAAATGCTTTATTTTTTGTGTGAAATCTACATATTTTATTGATTAATAAACAAAAACGGAACGTTAAATGTTTAGAGTAAGGATCTAAAAGTCAAAACCTAGAAGGAACACGGACAAGCTTTGACAGTTAGGGTCTAGGTGTAAAATTTTTTCAGTAAGAGGCTGGAAAGCATTAGACCCTTACTACCCGGTGGTTAGATTAGTTCTAATCTCTTCGGACTGAACGTGTGTATGAACGGTTGTAGCAGGTTTTCTTTGTTCTTAGAATATTGTTTTGGAACTTTAATAACACAATTTTCTTGTGAAGATTGGCATTTTGTCTTTTGATGCTTTAGAATTTTTATTATATTTCGTAGATTTATGGTAGAGAATTACCATAATGCTGTTTGCTACGAATATGCTGGCATGTTACTAAATTGAAAAATAATTTTCAACGTAAAGCAAAGCAGGAAACGTATAACCATACTACCACTTGATCATCACATGGGTCATTGTAGGATGATTTCCAGTTTTTCATGAAAATGTATTTATTGCTGACCACCGGGTAGTAAGGGTCTAATGCTTTCCAGCCTCTTACTGAAAAAATTTTACACCTAGACCCTAACTGTCAAAGCTTGTCCGTGTTCCTTCTAGGTTTTGACTTTTAGATCCTTACTCTAAACATTTAACGTTCCGTTTTTGTTTATTAATTCGTGTTACTTTTAGAATTGCAGCTAAACCGTAAAACAGTGCAGTTGGCGGTCACAGCTGATAGTTTAACACAAGAGACCCTAGGCTGACCCTCACTAATCTAGCTATCGCCAATGTTAACAATAGAAACAAATCCTTTAATCTTCAGTCTGTCTCGCAGCTGATGGTTGCTAATTGGTATTGTTGCATAATAACAATGTTTAAAACAATGTAAAACAATCAATCTGGTGGTTTAAAGCTCCGTAACCCCTGAACCACTTGACCAATTAGAAAAGGCCTTATGAAAAGGGCACATCTACAGAGCAATACCTGTAAAATGAGCTAAGAACCAGCTTTATAGGACAAATGGTTTGACCTGTAGAGAGGACAGACGAAAGTATCCCCAGAACAACAACAACAAGAAGCTGAACAAGAAGTTGTCTATTTGGCCCTTGTCTGCATCTCGGGTTTGGCTGGACCGAATTTCACAATTTTTGGACTGCAGACAGGCCTTTACTAGTCAAGGCTAGATTCCAAATTTGGTTTAAATATGTTTACTTTTGACGGAGTTATAAGCTCTCAAAGTTGAGAGTTTAACACAGAGGTCCTAGGTCGACCCTTACTAACACTGGCTATCGCCAGTGTTAATAACACTCTAGTGGGCTTTGCAGTTATATGAGTAAACAGAGACCTCATTTGCATTAACACATTTTTCGGACCCTTTTAATCTGTAAATATAACACACCAAGGTAGCTAAGGTGAAGGATAGAAGACAAAGACATGTAGGGAAGCCCAACCATACTTCCAGGGGTAGCCAGCCGTGCATGTATCCTTTAGCTACCCTCCCTGCTGCAAGCAACGGGCTCCAAATGCCTGCGTTTGAGGCAGACAACTTTAAAAATAATTCTACTAAAACTATACAACACAAATACGAACTGTCTGTCTACAATTTTTAGTAAAAAATGGAAAAATAAACTGACTTAAACTTGTTTTATCCCGCTTTTTGTAGGGGTAACATGCTGAATCAGTGGCACAATTTTTAGGGACGGATTTTCTGAATACATTACACACTGACTTTAAAGTCAGATGAACTAAGCAAATACTCCGCATTTTATATCATTCTGCTGGCCATGCAGGGATCGTTGATAGCGAACCACTTCTCTCCTCTCCCTCACAACCCCACTTCACTTCCCAATCTTTTCGCACAAGACGAGCTGAAGTACACGATCAGATTGAATTGATATTTAAAAAAAAATGCCAGCTGGCTTAGTAATATCAACCATCCTAAATTGTTCAGCAACCCACAGGCTCTAAACTCGAATCTTGGGGGTCTTCGACTGTTTCATGTGATAGTGAATCAAAAACTGAAGTTCCATTTAGCTTAATTTGCAAAATATTTTCATGCTGTACTGCATCATGCATACTCGAGCGGATTTATATATTTTAAGAATTAACTCACATAGGATTAAATAAGGTAATTTTCATTATGCAGAAAAGTTTATGAAATAAAATAAAAGTACACGTTGCTTGTTAATTTTGAAAAAAAAATTGCCCGAGGAAGAAAATCCTGTTCATGCCTACTGATCACCAAGGTGAATACATTTTTCAGAATTCAGTAAAGTTGAATAAGTTCGTACGTTCAGTCATCAAAGAATACAGTGTGCACTTCGATTCAAAGCAACGTGCAAAGAACGAATGTTTCTCCGATCAGCATTTCAAGAGACATTTCAAAAAAATATTGTGAAAGGTTATATAGCTCTAATACTGTTGGAGCTATCTTGTTTTTTTTTTACTGCTTCTTGGGCCCAGGTTTAAATCGGAAAATTGGTACATCCAAACAGTAGAAAAAATCCAGAAAAGCACAATATTTTGGCAGAATCTGAAACAATGTTGTAGAATGGGATATGGATATACACCTTGCTTAACCAGGTTTCGTTAAAGGTACGTTCCATCTTCCATATAACAGCCATGCGCAGGTCGTCACCTATGCATGTTACCATCGCACCGTTTCACGAGTCTCGGCGTAGTAATGCAAGGCCAACTGAGATAGTAGCTGCGTTCTTCGCAGCGTGGAATGCAGCTACCATCTCAGTTAGCCTTGGGCGTAGTAGACAAAACAGCATGAACTCAAAAATTGTGTCGTCGCAAACTGGAAAAATTTTCGTATTTTAACATCACAATTTATAACTTTTTAGGCTAGTATCTTATAATTTTTCTTCGGCTCTCTATTGGCATAAATAATTTTAATTTTTACCGCATTAGTCTTTTAGATTTTTGATTTCATGGTAATTATCAGCAAATGATTATAAATTATACATGCACACACACACACACACACACAGATGAAACGTCATGGTTATTGTAAGCGCACAAAGAATCATGTAATCACAGGATATGATGTTTCTAATCGTCGGGAGAAAATTTCTACTACCTGTAAATTAAATTGCATTCAGTTCCTGAGTGTTCTTTATGTCTTGAGGTTTTTCGCTCTCCTGATCCGCCCAGTGCGCAACCCCACTGCGCATGCGTCACCATGCGCAGGCCTCCTATAAAAGCAGATCGCTCGCCCATGGCGGCCATCTCTTTTCCTCAAGCTCTCGTCGCAGACGTAGCCTGGAAAGAAGCTCTCCTCCCGTTCGCCGTTCGTCTCCACAGCCCGTTTGCCGCCTGCAGCCCGTTCGCCGCCCACAGCCCATTCATCGTTCGCATGTCCTATGCCGGAATCCGACGCCGCCTGCTGCCGCTCGTCGTGTGCTGCCTGTTCGCCCTTCGACTGCCCGTTCTTCGTTCATCGTTCGCCGTTCGCAGCCCATTCGTCGTTCTCACGTCTTGGCCTGAGTATTAACGTCCTGCTGCCGCTCGTCGTGTGCTGCCTATTCGCCCTTCGACTGCCCGTTCTTCGTTCATCGTTCGCCGTTCGCAGCCCATTCGTCGTTCTCACGTCTTGGCCTGAGTATTAACGTCCTGCTGCCGCCCATCGTTTTCCAGCCGCTCATCTTTCAACGCTTCATTCTCGTTCTTCGTTCGTCATTCACACAGCCCGTTCGTCGTTCGTCATTTACAGCCCGTTCGTCGTTCGTCATTACACAGCCCGTTCTTCGTTCGTCGTTCGTCATTCACAGCCCGTTCGTCGTTCATCTTTTATTCGTTGTTCGCCGTTCATCATTCACAGCCTCTTCATTGTTCACGTTCGTCATTGACAACCCGTTCGTCATTAACAGCCCGTCCGTCGTTCATCATTCGCAGCCCGTTCGTCGCTCGCCGTTCCCGTTCATTGCTCGTTCGTCGCTGCCATTCCCGTTCGTTACGTGATCTTTCGCCGACACATCATGGATTCTTCACCGTCAAGTCCACCACCTGACCCCAGCATCGTACCTTTGCCGTCTCCAACCCGACCCACGGCTTCTTTAACCCAAGACCATTCAGTTTCACCGTTGCCCTGTGCCCAGCAGCCACCATCTACCTCGGCATCTCTCGCTGTACAGCAGCATGAGTACCCGCCCCTTGATTTATCATTGGCCTCACATCCTGAACCCGAGACGGAACACTTGTCCACGCAAGAAATTCACCGTCTCATGGACCGCTCCATCAAGGAATTTTCTTACAAGAACCGCTCCTCGACGGAGAAGCCCCCTTCAAAGGCCACTTCATACGTCCAAGACTGGATTGCATCCTCCGACACCGATGCTCGCAAACGGAAGCAGCCCTGCGCCCATACATCTTCAAAGAAACACCGCCCCAACATTTCTGCAGCGGACCTTCAGCACCTCCTTTCCCGTATCCTTAACACGGAAGATGATCTCGACTCGGCTTCTGCTTTAGGCTGGCAAGCTCCGCATCGAGTCAACTTCGCTCAGCCCCCGCTCCACTCTTACGAAGATTCCCTTCAAGCGGACGATGATCCAACTGCTATCTCCTTGTTTGACCTTCTAAAGCGGTGGAAGCCATTATCCTTGATGACTATCTCTACAAACCGGACTCTTCCGCTCCTAAACCCAAGAACAGGGGCCTTTCAACGGGTTTCGGCTATGGCTTTCGGGACAAAAATAATCGTGAAAAAGCGAAGATCGGACAATCCACTGCCTTACTCACGACACTTCTCAGAACTGGGGGATCCCTCCTCGGGAATGGTCAACCCCTTGAACTCGACCAGGATCCGCTGCCCTCTCGCCCAGGCCGTGAATCCTGGTTCTTCAGAGCGACTGGCGACGGCGCGGCCAACCCTCGCCTATTTGAAACCTACCAACAATCTGAGTTTCTGCAACTGAAGCAAAAATAGACTTCGGCACTGCCCTCTACATCCCCGTCGCACCGAAGTGCCTACTGCCGTGCTCCGTGAGAATGACAAAATACTCCGTCTGGGCCTCCGCGCCAACTCTCAAGCCGACGTCCTCGCCACGACTATCAACGCCCTCTGCGAAAGGCTCCCCCGTGAAACTAGCCAAAAGAACGTCAAATATCTCCACTTCCTTATATCCGAACTTTTAAGAAGATGTCCTTCGCCTCATATCACTCCTTCAACTGGTTCACCAAAGCTCTGTTCAACTCGACCCTTCTGCTCAGGGACATCGCCTTAGGCACTACATCCAACTTGAATGCATCTACCAAACACATCCTCCGCAACCAACCTCTTCATGAGACGGACACACTCTTCAGAGGCCGCATCCCTACTCTTGCCCCTCATTTGTACATCGCCCACAAACCTATGAAACTGTTCAAACCATCGAACAACCAGCCCTTTCGAAAATCCTTCCGAGGCCACACTTCTCATTCTAAACCACCGCCTCCTCCACCGTCCAGTGACCAATCGTTTCATGACAAGAGGAAACCTTCTCCCCGTCAGAATCAGTCCTTTCGACGGAACGCCCACAACAACTCATGCAACAACAGCAAATTTAGAAGGAGCTCCACGCCCGACAACCGCAGCAAGTACTCCTCCGCTCCCAGTCGGAAATCCTTTCACCGCAAGTGACTATGCCCACACACTCCCAGTAGGCAGCCGAATCAGTCACTTCACATCGGCATGGCATCACATCACAACCGACAAAGTCATCTTATCAATCGTATCCCATGGCTTTCAACCGTCCTTCAACTCAAATCCTCCGATGACACTCACCCCTCCTTGGGAACTTGCAACCAAGGCTTCACCCGCTCTCTCCAAAGAGGTAGCAGCCCTTCTAGCCAAACACGCAATCCACCTCTGTCCCGACCATTCCAAGCCTGGCTTCTGCAGCTCCATCTTCCTAAGACCAAAGAAGTCCGGTGGAGAGAGAATGATTTTCAATCTAAAACCGCTGAATCGCTACATGAACAACGAACACTTCAAAATGGAGACCCTTCAATCCATTCGTCTCTCCCTAAAACCCCTGGAATGGACGATCTCGATCGACCTCGAAGACGCATATCTCCACATTCCTCTTCACAAGAAGTTCCTCCACTACTTTTGTTTCATCTACCAGGAGAAAATTTACGAATTCCAAACTCTCCCATTCGGTCTCAATGCTGCTCCACGCATCTTTACTCTCGTCATGAAGTCTATTCTGAGCCACCTTCACCGTCGCCAGGTAGGAGCCAATGCCTTCCTCGACGACTGGCTCCTGAACAACATCTGTCCCCGCCAACTTCGGCAAGACACCTTCTTCACCATCCGGCTTCTTCACAACCTTGGCCTCGGAGTCAGCTGGGAGAAATCACTACTCCAACCTACACAAACCTTCATCTTCCTGGGATAAGATGCGGCGAGCAGTGGCTCCATCTGTGAAGCTTGGGAAGAGATAGGAGGGAGGAGCGCTTTCCACTTGCTATTCAATCGTTGTGTCAATTCTGGTGTAATAATCCGATTGACATCGCTATGTGAGGCTTCTTGGTTGTTCATGAGAGATTTTTGGCATTTTTGAAGTGATGGATGGAGATGCTTTCCAAAGCTCGAAGATGTGGCTCAGACTGTGTGTCAGATTTCAGAAGCATTGTGGTGCTCTTCCAAGCAATTTCGTGATTTTTGGAGATGTGGTGAGCAGCAACTGCACTTCGTTTGGCTTTCCGTTTCTCCACAGCCTTCATGTGTTCTCGAACTCGGGTACTAATTCGACGTTTTGCTACCTAGTGCTCTGGGTAGGCTTAGGAGCACTAGGATGATTCCATTCCACTCCGGGCATCCCAAGTCACAACTCCTCGCTGTGCTCGATAACGAGATGGTACGGACCAAGTATCGAACGATGTCCAACGCAGATGCAACCAAGCACTTCCTCCAAGCCAAGGAGAAATTTCTCAATCTTGGTTTTCCTGACCTGATTAATAAGGCCATCGCTAAGGCTAGGAGATGGCGGGAAAACCAGTCTCCAGTCATGCGGTCCCAAGCGCCTTTCCAAGTTGTGTCCTATTGCCTCAGTAAGGGAGACCATGTGAAGCGAATCCTCTCCCGTGGAGGATTCCGGTGTTTTTTTCGCAACCCCCCCGAATCTGAAATTACTGCTGCAACCAAAGAAGAAGCAGACCCAGACACCAGCTCCTTCGCCGACGCCTCCACCACCTCCAGAGACTGGGCACACCCTCCTGCTGCTACCCCTTCTCCTCGAGGAACCTCTGCCAGGGCCAAGGGAACTTTCTCTGGAGCTACGCGGGTCAACCACCGATACAACACTAGGTCCCAGAGCAAGAACGTCGGTCCTTTGATCCCACCGACTTGCCAGGAACTACACCTAACAACGTACACCACAACTGCCCCTCCTCCCCCCTCAGATGACCCTGAGGTTCTCTGCAGCCTCCCGCAGAACAAGGCAGCGGTATATGCTATCCCGTGCTCGGACTGCGACGCCATCTATGTGGGCAAAACCAAACATCGAATTAGCACCCGAGTTCGAGAACACATGAAGGCTGTGGAGAAACGGAAAGCCAAACAAAGTGCAGTTGCTGCTCACCACATCTCCAAAAATCACGAAATTGCTTGGAAGAGCACCACAATGCTTCTGAAATCTGACACACAGTCTGAGCCACATCTTCGAGCTTTGGAAAGCATCTCCATCCATCACTTCAAGAATGCCAAAATATCTCTCATGAACAACCAAGAAGCTTCACATTGCGATGTCAATCGGATTATTACACCAGAATTGACACAACGATTGAATAGCAAGTGGAAAGCGCTCCTCTCTCTCTTCCCAAGCTCCACAGATGGAGCCACTGCTCGCCGCATCTTATCCCTCCTCCCAAACCAGAAGCACAAACACGTGCGGGAAATTCAAAACAACTTCCCGTTTCTCCAAGTCAAAAGGCGTTCAACGCTCGAAGTGCCTGAGGAAGATGGGAGATCTATCTAAAAGATAAAAGACCACCGAAAATTCGCACCTTGATTTATGACAATCAAGGGACAATTTAATAATAATAATATCATTATTATTATCATTTTTGGTAAAAAGCATACCATGTTTGATTAATTTCTGTTACCAAGTAAAACAATGAGCCTTTCGGCCTATCGTGAGATTATTCCAGTGAACTGACTTTAAGATTTCAACAATTAAACGATAGGAATTATCGATCATG
Organism: Lithobius niger; assembly: GCA_023313725.1. Lineage (NCBI taxonomy): Eukaryota > Metazoa > Arthropoda > Chilopoda > Lithobiomorpha > Lithobiidae > Lithobius > Lithobius niger. The sequence goes on from JAHWFP010242866.1 coordinate 14,484, forward strand.
GAAGTTTGACATGTGAATGATGTTGAATGAAAGTGATTTATATGATTTTGTTGATTCAATATCACCCGAGGTCGTGCCAACTGCATCAGAAGAGGAGGCTCATCTAGGAGTGCCACGTCAATACTGATTCCGGGAATCTTGTGCCCTAGCGACAATCGCCTTAGGATTATAATCAGATTTAAAGACCCTCATTAGGACATGCACAGCAGCGAGAAATGCATAGGGGTCCTTACAGGTCGTTTTTAAACCGATGTCAAGTGTGAGAAATCGGACATTTAAGGAAAGAATTTGTACTTTTAAAGATGCAACATGGCGGACCAATGGCCAAGTACCTATCACGTGTACAGTATGCCGTCACTGACCTAACAAATGTGGGTAAAATCATTGAACGTGAAGAACATGCCTATCAAATGATTTGCGGGTTACCTTCAGCATGGGATTCAGTAGTGGAACAATTATATTCCTTAGATGATAGTGAATTCATTCCAAAGCAAATTAAGGAAAACCTACTTAGCAAATTTGATCACCGTAACCCAACTAGGCAAATACCTTCAGGGGATCTGGAACATGTTCAAGCTGTGTGAATTAGCTATGATCGACAAGCAGGAAGAGGAAGACGCGGAAGAAAACGTGATCATGTACGAGGACGACAGCAGTCTAGACATCCATTTCGTGGAAATAAGAATAAAAGGAAAAATAACAATTGTTTTTCATGTGGGAAATATGGACATTTCGCCCGAGATTGTTATAATCCAAAGTCTCGACAAGGAGATGAAAAAACGACATCTCGTAATGCAAGCACACAGCAACAAGAAGCAAGTCAAGCATTGTACGTTGAAGCA
>JAHWFP010242867.1:0-13484 GCA_023313725.1 Lithobius niger
AATACCGGGCCGAAAAGTATTTGTTGCAAATTCATGTTCTTTGAGTTTTCTTGCCAGTCAGAGGGCAACTTTATCACAAAATATATTGCTGCAACTCACAAATTTTTATTTCAAGACCAATTGTATTTAGGCTTGCCAAAAGAGCATTTATTAGAGATCATTTTTTTTCAAAATTTTTCTAGGGGGGAGTGGGGGCAGCTCTTTTTGGCGCGCTTTCCCCTTTGGGCGCGTGGGCGACCGCCCCTTTCACCCCCCTCTTGCTCCGGCACTGATAGAGTGTCCTCTTTCTAGTGTCCGTTTTTACTTTTGTGGAAAAATTACGTTAAAATTTACGCTGTGTACGATTTTACATAACAGATAAGAGTGTCAAAAATATTCCCTGTGCTGCGAACAGTCAGAACATGTGTCAGTTCTCAAGAATTAGCGTTTAAGCGAACTTAAAACGGGGAAAGCATTTTGTTTCTCGAGCCAAGGCCGACTGGAGTAGAAATTGCGTGTCTTGCATGCCTCTCGACCGTACACCAGATCTCGCGTGTGCCAGGAAGTCAAAAACTGCGAGCATTGCTTCGATAAAATAAGACTTTGGTTGGCGGAGCGAGCGAGCGAAGCGTAGCCTATAACGGACCCCAAATTGCAAAATGTTGGTTGGCTGGTTGGTTGGTCCGTTGGTTGCACTTTTGTAGTCTGGGCGGAGCCCAAACCAAAGTGCAGATTGCCATGAAATTTGCCACGTTGCTAGACAGCCCCAAGAGTATTGCTGATCTCGAATTTGGCGTAAATTTATCAATTATAATCCACGAAATTACAATTTTTCGTATTTAGCGAAATAACACTCGATATTGTAAATTTGGAATCCTGAATAGTTCAGGAATTCCGACGAAGCATGCATACACTGTGCTGCTGGTAATCAAGTGAACTTTAAAAAAAAAAAAAGGCGAAAATAAATCATCGTAGCTTCCTTGCAGCTAACGTAACTCAACGCAATAACTCAACGAAATAATAACATTTCATTACAGCACTTTAATCGCTAGAGGAAGGCAAGCAAATGGAAAACAAAAAACAGAAAGACTCGTTAACGACTCACAGTCGTTTCATATGAAAAAGAATGCCTTGAAGAAATTCAGCCAACATGGCAACTGAAGTGACGTTGACTCTATCAACGGGAATCTCAAATGTGAAACATCAAATCGCCGCTGCAGGAGGAAACCGCTCATATAAAACGACAGGAGCAGCAGACTACGTGTTTATACCGCAACACGGAACAATAATTTGGCATCGTATAATAATTTCAAGATTCCTGGATTGCTATGGGGGGAGGGGGATTGAGGCTTAATGGAGCGTCGACAACTTGATTGTTATGGAAACTGCACTCTCCATGCAATGTTGCAAGAATGAATAGGCCTAACCTCGAACGTTAATAAGCCTAATTTCTCAACTGTTGCTGCTTACGAAACTAAAACGGGAGATAACAATTAGGCCTAAAATTAAGCTTTAGACTTATTTAAATTCTATCTTCACACTCAAGCTAACACCGTCTGACCTACAATTGTGATAATTCCAAATTAAAAAAAAATATCGTTCGCCGTTGTAGTACGGTACCAGAGGCTTCAACATTGTCGTACGAGGCGGCTAGGGAGCCGCGTATATTTTGAATCTTTTGATTATTGTGAAGTACTATCATTACTGATGATTTTTTAGCTTGCAATTAAATACTTTATTGCTAATATTTTATGGGTTTATTGTTTTATTTTATGGTTAGGTTAAGTAGGGTAAAGTAGGTTAGCATTTGAGTGTATGGCTCTGTGGGCCCGTTAGAACTCAAATAAAAATCAAATCAAATCAAATCTAGGAAAGATACTCTGCAATAAAAATAAACATTGTAGGCATTGTCGACTGTGACACGTTCTTTGCCAGCTTCTAGGACGGCTAACGTGGTATTCTACTACGGCGATAACGGCGTAAAGAAGAGGCTGAAAATATCAAATTCCCTCATTTAAAATACTTTTAAGAAAGATAAGAACTGACTGAATAAGTTTTATTTTTTAAATCCAACATACAATTTTAACAAGGGGCTACAGCGACTATCTAGTCGCACTGGTCTTCTGAACAGTTCCTCCACTTCCAATGTTGAGGCGCACACCTCTATCATGCACTACAACAGCTATCTCTATTATATAATCTGAAAACAGTAACCATCAGAATTGCCCGTTACAAATGTGTTAGCTTTTAAGCTTATTTTACGTTTTAGGCATAATTGTCAGCTTTTAGGCCTAATTTACAACTTTAATTTCTTAAGTAGCAACTAACGGAGATTTGGATTGTATACAGAAAGCCTATTCATTTTTGCAACACGGTTTGCCTCCGCGCACACCGTTACAGTGTTACAACGTAATGCGCAACGTAGCCTATATAGATCAGTGGTAGTAGGGAAGGGACAGGAGAAACGCTGCAGCAGCGACTCGTAGCAACTATTGACGTTGCCTGGTAACGTGACTTTGGATCTAATTTTCATTTCTTAGGCCTACTTTTTTTAACGGCAGATTTAGTTTCGTAAGTAGCAGATAGGCCTAATGGAGAATTTGGTTCGATCGTAAGCCTATTCATTCATGCAACAATGCGACAAGACTGTTTTAAACGAAGCTAAAATGTTTTTGTTTTTACGGCTGCGTTAACACAAATCTTTAGGATTTCAATTCGACGATGAAATGTTATTATTTAATTTAGTTACGTCGAAGAAGTTTATTAGCTATAAGGAGGCAACGATGTTTTAATTTGCCATGTTATTTAAATTACTTTTGACACTGAATCGAACGTTGTAAACAGTGGTCATCAATTTCTGGTACCGTTGCGAAGTTGAAAAATGCGACGGACGGACGGACAAAGTCGTTGCAATAGTCTTCTCAGCCTGTACGGCTGTACAGAAGACTAAAACGGGTTGTCGTTACGAGTTGCGCTAAATATAACGCATGGTTTTGTGTTGCGAGAAGCGTGTTTATCGGCCGTTCAGGCTGAAGCTTCTTCCGTGGTTTACGTTTATTGTAACGAACTATATACAGTTTGAATCGAACTCAGAATAAGTTCTTCAACTTCGGATGTTGCCCACGGAACAGTATTTCGTTAATTTCCGCAAGTATTGTCGCTATTATCATGGATACCATAGCAACGATGCCGCCATTTTTTATTTCAAGTTTAGCCTCCTACGAAAACCTGACAAGTGCTGCCTCCTGGTGCCGTTGATGGAAGCAGGTATTATTTTATACCATGTTTTCCGAAAAGCGTCACTACCTAATAATCCACCCTCATTAAGGCCCACATAATCTTAGGTCTCTTTACAGATTCCACAAAAATACTGAAATAATTTTGCTGACGTTTCCAAGTTTTCCAGAGTAACTGAGGTCAATTTCCAAGTTAGATTTACTGTAATTTAAAGAAGGAATTTTTTTTGCACACATTTTACCAGTTCTACTTGGTTATAGGACGCACATAGAGCAAAGAATATTTCTCAGATGTCAGTGCAGAAATAAAAAGATAACATTTTGTTTTATCATAATGCAATATCCTAATTGAACTAATTGTTTGTATTCTTTATTTACTGTTTTTTTCCTCCGAGTGTAAAAGGGTAAAAAAAATTACCTGGGTTCTTAGTTTCTGCCCAAAGTTTGTGCTTCGAAGAAGAAAACGAAAATTGGCGCACCTGATTTATTCCGATCCGCAGGTTCGATCACGGCAGGGCCCTAATTACGCAACACTTTTAGAGACAAGGCAAGGTTTCTGGGTTTCCGCACAAAGTCCAGGTTTGTCTCTACCGCAAAGCTAGGGGGTTTTACAAAAGGTATTGCAGTCAGTCACCGGTCTTCCGTTTTCGTGGCTCACCGTTCTCTTGGGTCGGACTAAACAGAAGACTCTTCCGGCTAACAGTAACCAAACGTTCCGTCTGACCCCAAACACCAACGAACTTCATCATGGTAAGGTTTGTGGTATTTATACCATCCAGTAGCACTAGGAAACCGGATGGGTCCGGTTCGGGGATTTACATGCTGCCATAAGTGGGCGTTGTGTCTTTGAGGTAACCAATGACGTAACACCTCCGCATATCGACCATGTTCCTCTATTAGTAGTGGGTGACCTTCCCACCCTTGACAAGGTCTAAGGAAGATTACTCAATGTGTTTGACTCAGTGTGTTAGTATTTAATACGTTCAAGGGCAATTCCTACCCTAATCTGATATCGCAGCAAGTTACGCAATAGCGATTAGGAAGTGTGTTTATCCCTATTCTACCGAGAATTGCCTGTTGCTGGTTCTAGCCTGTTACAAATTAACCAGACGTTTAGTCCAGAAGGCCACAGAAAAGCATAACCTTCCAAAACTATCGTCAGATCAGCAAACTCAACCGGGCGTTCCAACAATGTATGTTGAGCGAAGTGAAGTGACTTTCGAGCGACTGATGGATCTGTGGAGTCATCAGGCTCAACAGCAAGCAGTGGTGATGGATTTGTTGAGGAGCTTGAGTGAGGCACGATGCAACATGGGTGACGTAACAGCTGCTAACGTTGACAACACTGCATCATGATTGAGCACCATTTTTCCAACAAAAGCCTCCCAAAACATTCTCCCAAAACATTGCACCCGTTAGTCAAATGTTGAGCCAAGAGTCTCCAATCCAGCGACTTGCGATGGATTGGGCTCACTATTTTTGGAAGGTAGTGATAGGCTCAGGGGGAGGCACTCTACCTGGAAAACCGGAAAAATTCAGGGAATTTATCAAATCTGGGAAAGTCAGGGAAAAATCAGGGAATTTGATAAACACATACTGAGATTCAGGGAATTTCGACATTTTTTTGGAAAGTCTTTTTCCTTTATAAAGATTAGCTAAATTCGTATTTCAATTTTAACTTCTAAAACCTTCACTTTAGTTCAGCTAAAACAATCGTGTTCTTTTTTTTTTTTTCATTTCTGATGACGCATAAACTTCTTAGGCATAAGTAATAAGGGGTCGTTCAGTGTTAGGCACGTTTCTAGTTTTGTTCAGAATACGGCATTCCTACTCTTACTAGTTCCAGTTACATAAATACGGATGCAAACCTATTTACGTTGCCTTTTGGACTTAAATGTTAGACTGCCTGAGCGGGGAATCGAACCCACAACCTTTGCAATCAAAGGCCGGAGTCCTAACCGCTCAACCATACTGACATGGCCAAAAGGAAACGTCCATAGGAAGCATTAAACACGCATACATATACATATTATAATCATACACTTTTCCAATCTGCGCTGGTGGGATGCTTGTCTGCGCATCACACACAAAGTTCCCAAGTTCACAGACAAGTTCCCAAGTTCACAGACAAGCATCCCATCAGTGCAGATTGGAAAAGTGTATGATTATATGTATATTTATGCGTGTTTAATGCTTCGTATGGACGTTTCCTTTTGGCCATGTCAGTATGGCTGAGCGGTTAGGACTCTGGCTTTTGATTTCAAAGGTTGTGGGTTCGATTCCCCGCTCAGGCAGTCTGACATTTAAGTCCAAAAGGCAACGTCTATAGGTTTGCATCCGTATTTATTTTACACTTATCGAGCCCAATTGGCTTTCTGTCCCGTTTATAGTTCCAGTTACGGCAGTGCAAATTTTGATTTAGTAACGCGATGCGATTTATTTATTGTTATTTGAGTGAAATTTGAAGAAAATTTTTTTTTGTTTTTCCGTACTGCATCTTCTTTGACCAAAAGAAAAAGAACTTCAGGGGAAAATGTCATTATTCTTCTGGAAAAATCTGGAAACAAATTAATAATTTCATCATGAGGTTTTGAACGCCACCATGCAAGGTGCGCATCCGTGTTTGCTAATCCATAACGCCGGCTGTTATCGTACATATACGTTCTATCTAACGATTAACTGAAAGCACTACTACACAAGTGAATTTAACAAAACGTGCCGAACCCGGGGAGGGAAAGTTCCGCCTGATTAGAAGGGGTGCTAAACAGAAATGTAGCAAAACCCACGAACGCGACCGACCGTTGTCCAGAAATGCACAAACGAACGAAAAAGTTTCTAGTCGCTTCATTGGAAAAAGGAGGACTAGCCGCTTCTTTTTATCCCTCCTCTCTCCTGGCCCCTACCCCCCAAATTCCCCCCAACGCCCTCACCACCCGCCCCCGCCCTAAGGACCCACCCCTAACTCCACGAGGACGACCACAGACGCTGCAGGAAGTGATTAGGAGAGCCGTGGACGCACGACGTTGGAATAATGCATAGGGGGAAATAAAATAGGAAAAAAAAAAGAAAAAATAGAATTGAGAGAGAGAGAGAGAAATTTGAGACAGACTTTGACTTGCAATCGAAATTCTAAGCTTACGAAGGATAGACTAGGCTTAAGTACACAGACGGACAGCGCACACTTACTAGTGTAACATCCTTTTTCGGTGGGGGTTTGGGGTTGGGAGGGTGGGTGGAATTGATGAGTCAACAAAAACACAAAATCCGTCGTCGCGCAGATTCGTTGTTCTGTAATCAATATACAAGATTTGTTAAAGGACAAACTATTATGAGCTTCAGAGCATAAACGTGCATTACAAAAAGTAAATAAATGGCAAAGAAAGACTGCAATGGTCGAGCCGTGGGAAGCGCGGCAACCTTGAGAATCAGGTTGGGAAAAAATTGGCTTTCCGTCGACTTGCAATCGTAAAAAGGTGCCTAACCTCTGGAAATCTGCTTTCAGGTACCATTGTGCGCCCACTGCTCGAATATACAACCCCCGCTACTTTCCTGCCAAAATTTACGTGGTTTTTATCCGTGGAATTGCTCTTTTTTTTTGGAGCGAAGCGAGACCGAAGGCCGAGCGGAACTCTGTTTGTGAATACAATCGAAGGCAATCTTTGTAATCGCATCACGCAGTAACGTCTGCCTCAATTAAAACCAGATTTTGCACATTGATAGCGATACACCCAAAGGTGGTTTGCAAAAAAACGCTTAACATCATACTATTCGTTGAGGAACAGCACCATCCAGCGACTTGCTGCGAAAGCAAATGGACAAAGAAACAACATGCGATTAACAACCAAGAGGTTGAGCCACTACACTGACTCCAGTGTACTCGGAATGCACTCGCAAACTACTGCCTGTGCCTGATGTGTCGTTTGTTTGTTGGTTGGTTTGTTTGTGTTATGCCGTCAACGCCATCCAGCGACGTGCTACGAAAGCAAATAGACAAAGAAACAAGATGTGATGACGCAACCCAAAAGATGAGCCACAACTCTGTCTCCAATGCAACACGGGTTAATTTATTTGACGATCTTACAGTTTTCCATAATTTTTCCCCATGTATTGTTTTAACATTAATTATTTTTTTTAAATAAATGTTTATGCAATTTTAATTTATTGGGTGATTAATAATCGCTTCGCTCCATTTCGTCGACAGTGTAAAACTGATGATGCCCTAGTTTATGTTTATCCTATGAAATCGACCTGAGGCAACGTACGTAAGCTGTCCGTTCAGGGTTCTCTTCTGGAGTGGAGCCGTAATTTCTTTGCTATTCGAGAAATTTTCGACTGAGGGGGCAGTCGCGATGAATACTGTGTTTGGGTTCCGTCGTCCTCTGGAGAAGGCTCCCTCTATCCAAGTTTCTGAAGCGACAACCATAATTCTGCGTAATTATTCATGCCTCTCCAGACTCATTTCAGGATCGGTATCAGGTTCACCACCCTTCCCCAATTCCTGCACACCCTCTGTGTGGAAATATATTTTATGTGTTTATTATTTACTTAAATATTGCTCATTTCCTCAGGTTTAGAACAAAGGCGAATTAAGAACGCTTTTTGTACATTCTCACTCTGTATGCATTGTGCACTCACAGTACGCATCGACAGTGTGCCAGCTCGGCCTTCACTGCTAGTACAGTTTGTGCAGTGGTGGTACACATAATTCTGGTCACAACTTGTGTACTACCAGAAAACACACTGTGTAATCCCAGTACGCAATTCATGTGCTGTAACGGCATACATGTACGGCAACACGCAACCTATGGAGACAGCATTCCGTAGTGCACCTTGCCGATAACGTAGTTGTGGAGCGCCGCTAACTACCGTGCACACGGGGTGGGCTGCGATATGGCATGGCGCCCAATAGTCGAGCGATGAGTGAGTCCTATTGTTCAACCAGGTTAGGACCGGATCGCGCCTGCTTGCGAGTCACGTGACGCAAAGCCTTAGGCGATGCCTATTGTTTTCTTCGGGTATAAAACACGAGACTGAACGACTGGTAAACCAGTTGGTGTTAGAGTTCTGACTGAAAGGATGGACCTCTGCAGCTTACAAGGTGCACCTGAAGGGTAAATTCCACTGAGAGCCTAATATGTAACGCTATGCGCGTAAACCCCTAGCTATAATAAGGAGTGAATTAGGATTGAGCACTGTGCCTTGAGAATAATCGTCCTTTATAAACCAAGTTAAACGGGACAGAAACGACATAGGTACGTGCGTTAACTTCACGTGAAGACTGAAATGTATGTTGCGAACTTACTGCAAAATTGATTATTTACACCCAAATCCATGGTTCAAAAGCCGCAAAAAATGACGCCAACACATCAATCAACTCCGTCAGACGCAAAATGATCAAGATACATCCTTTCTCAATAAGACTATTGTAAGTTTTAAGTACTTTTACGTCACTTTTCATTCAAACAATGTTACCCTCTCTATACTGTCAGTTTGACATGTTATATTTCACGTACAACAAACCATTGTATTTCCTCATACGGCTTTCTGACATTCGAACTTCCCACATATTTTCCTATTCCTACATCTTACTGACGCCCTCAGCCCAAAATTAGAAATTTCCCTGAAATCACTCTCATCACGCCGAAATGTTACTTATTTATTGGACCAATAACCCCTTTATAATAATATCGGAGACCGGCTAAAAGAAAAAGGAAAGCCTAAAGGAAAGCCTAAAGAAAAACCACTTCTCCCCTCCTCGCGCCCGCATTGAAAATGCACTCTCCCACTGTACGTGCTGCCAAAAAGGAGCCAGGCATTAGTGGAGCCAGGCATTCAGGAAGAGTGCTGGGAAAATGTCCCGGGAAATATGACCGGCCCCGTGCAAAGCACGGGCTTCCTCTAGTTTCCTAATAAAATAAAAACGAATAGTGGCGAGCTAATAAGATCTTGGAATTTTGGACGACGCCCCACTCGCATGAAGTTCAACGTCAGGAGAAGAAGTCCCACTATCGTGATTTGAAGAAAAGAGCTTGAAGTTTTCATAAAAATTAAAAGTGCCACAGTTCAAACACAGTAGAAAAAATAGAATTTCGATGCTGCGAAAACAACGTTTTTAATCCTAAACAATAAGACCAACGGGAAGCAATGTCACACTAGCAAAAATAAAATCAAGACGTTTGCAAGCAACGCAATTACATCAAAAGGAACTAACTAGTACAGTTTGGGCAAAACTACAAGCAATAGAAATCGAACGAAGCTAAATATAATTTGAATTCCAATTCCTTTGGTTTGTATTTTTCTTGGTTATACCAGAAAGTGAACGTAATATTTTTTTGAAATGTTCTACTGAGTTTGAATGCGTGTTCATTGTTTCTACATATTGCGTAGAGCTCCTACTCATAATACGAAACATAAACTTTCCAAGCTTTAAACTACGATGCACTTTTTATTATTTTTTAAAGAAACATTGACAATGAAACCGGCTTTTCTTCCTCACTTGTCACTCACGTTTGGCGATGCCATCGGGGACCATTGCGTCCCTGGTAGGCCTAACCTTGGTAGTAAGGCATTCGTGACCCTAACCCAATACCATCTACCCTCCCTTTGTAGCCGAGCCATTGTCTTCGTTTTAAACTCTTAAAATCCCAAACTTTGGTAATTTTAACATTTTTTTAAAATCGCGGATGGCAGTTAGTGACCGCCAGGTCCTTGCCATTCCGGTTGCGTTTGCAACAAACTTATTATTATTATTAAACAGAAGGAAATCCAAATCAGCTTGATAAGTGATGAATAAATACGGATGCAAACCTATCTCCGTTACCTTCTGGAATTAAACGTTAGACTTCCTGAGCGGGAATTGGACCTTCGATCTTTGAGACCAATCAGGGACGACGCTAGAATCACTTTACTGGGAAGGCGGCAGTGGGGGAGCACTTTTAGCAGGGGGGGGGGGCGAACCGAAAAATTTTCTTGTGGGATCCCCTCTCCCAAAAAAAAATTCAAAATAACACTGTCGCAATTCTCTTTCTCACACCCAACGTTCTTAACTGTTTCCTACCCCATTTTGGGGGAATGTTTTTTGATCCGGATTAAAAAGATGATTTTACAACTCTCGCAGTAACAACTAGGCTTCATTGATGTAACCTCAAGTCCTTCCTGTCGCTGTGAAAGAAAATAACGTAGTTTTCTCAATGAGTAACAAGAATTTTCTTCGCTTATAAGTTTGATTTTGAGCTGATGGTTGGAGGGGAGGGGCGGCAAAAACTGCGCCCCGTCCTTCCCCCTTCCTCAGTGTCGTCTCTGAGACCATTTCCCGCTCAAGCAGTTTGACATTTAAGTCCAGAGGCCAACGGCTATAGGTTTGCACCTGTATTTATTTCTTTTTACTACGAAATAATAGGTTTATTCCTTTAATGTTCACTCATTCCTTGCCGGAGATATCAAACATCAATTTCTTTCCTTTCTCCCCCACGTATCTGTTCTCGCTAACCCTTTAGCTCCAACCGTTTCTTTCGTTCTATTCTTGGCTTGGTCCCATCTTTCGATCGGGATGATGTTTCTGATGCTGCAAGGCAGGCAGGAGGAAGAAGGAAGGAGAGAGAGAGAGAGAGATGCAGGGATGACTCGATGCCTGACTTGCCGATCTTTCCTGTTCATTGGGCGGGTGCCATTTACATACCTTGCCCCCCTCCGGAGACGTAATTTGTGGTCAACATAGCTGCCAACGGCAACATTATCGGTGGCTCATTCTGCCACTGCGCATGCGTTTGATTCCTTCCCCCGCCCCCTCCCGCGACTACCACCCCTCCTTTCCCTACTACTCCTTCATCACAACACACACACACATGCATACACACGCAAGACCTTAGCGCAGAAATGCAGGAAAGGAATTTTGTTGTTGTTCTTGAATACCTGGAATAACTTCCTGGCGATAATAAGTGTGGCAAGAGAAGTGGGCAAAAAACGTCTCTCGACTCGTCTCCTGGGCATTTTAGCAGTCTTCGGCTCTTCATTTTGCCTTTCCGTTCTCAATTCTGTCCTCCTCCTCCTCTTCCCCCCCCCTCCCCCTCCTCCCCACTTCCGCACCTGCGCTTCGGCGTTCATTGCGTTGCAATTTCATCAGCGAGCTAGGAGAGGGAGCGAGCGATGCTTTCAAACCTCTTAAAAACGCCATCATCGTCTTCGCATTTTCGTACCTTTACAAAAATGTTGTTTGCCGCCTGCCGCGAACGCATCGTCGCTCGTTTTCCGTTTTTCTATTTTTCCGGATTTTTTTTTCTTTTCCGTATTTTCTTGAAGAGCAATGCAGCCTTCTGTGAGTGTCTGGCGATGGTGGCGCCCCCTTCTTCTTCTTATTTTCCTCTCGCGTTTTCTGTTATTTAAGAGGCTATAATATAGGAGGATGTAATTAAGTAATTTATTTTGTAAGAACATAAAGTTGCAATAAATAGTTCTTCTCGGAACAGGAGTCGCTCACAGGAGCATAAGTCCCTCGTAATAACGGCAATATTACAGAGACACGGAAAGGGAAACAAGACAAGAGTTTTTAGTTTCATTTGGGATGGTACCATGGTGCTTGGGAAGCGCCGTTAAAATAGATATAGGGCGCATCTTCATATCTAAATTTGTTACATCAGGAGCAGCATAAAGGATCGACCGTAGGGCTGGACGGAGTGTCCAAAAGAATTTTTGTTTTCGTTCCTCAAAACGAGCACCATGCCGACTTAGACTGAGTAAATCCCGCTTGCTACCATGGTGGAAGGTAGAGGATTGGGGTATAATCGACCAGGGTAAAATCGGGGTGATTATACCCCGGGACCTTTTATTTATACGCATGCGCAACTTGCCGAGCTCAGCTTAAAACAGACGCCAACTGACAGACAATGTTCGCAGCATTTGACTCGCATATATACCAGCTTGAAACACGACGTATTCATTATGATTTTCGTATTTTAACATCACACATTATAATTATTTAGGCTAGTATCTTATAATTTTTCTCCAGCGATCTTTTAGCATAAATAATCTCAATTTTACTGAATTAGTCTTTTAGATCTTCGAGCGCATGGTAATTAGTAGCAAACGATACAAAAATTAGTAAGGCACACACACAGAGCCTTCTCGTTGGAGACAAATAATTTTATGAACTGATAAACTGGTAAGCTAATAAAACTAGCATTAGGTTATAAATACAAATAATAACACTAAGAATGCTTAGCCTTTTTGTTATTATTTATTTTGAATTGGAATATTCTACAATAAAACAGCCTTTAGTAGATAATATACGGCTAAAAATGTTTCCGCACTCAGCCTATAACCAGATTAAAACAAACTCACGCTAGTTAATTTGAAATTATACTTGTAATTGTTAATATATGGTTTTGCACCAAATTATTTAATTAAAAGATTACAGAGCATTCAAAACAAGGTTATTAAAATTTTATTTAAAAATAATGATCTTACTACAACTAAAGAAATATATCAATTAAATGGTATATTGGATGTATTAAAACTCAGGAACTTTGTTATAATATTAAAAAAATACTGATTAAATTCATTGCAATTGAAACTACCATTATTCAGGAATACCTATGGAAAACGCAACAGTAATTACACAATACCTTCGTTCTTTAATACATTGCCAAAAGATTTATTCTTTATTGACAAATATTCAACTTTAAAAAAAAATGAAAGAATGGATCATTTCACAATGATTTTCTTTTCTGTTCATGATTTGCTTTTATATATTAGTTAAAACTTATCGCTACCCAAAATTTTTTTTTTCCGTATCCTTAATTAAAGGAATTCTAATTGTAACCAATCACTAAAACAATCGAAGTTATTTTGTGTAATTAAGATTTTATGTTGTATTTTTTCTATAACTTTGTAGTTTGCACTCATACCATGTATTTTTGATTTGCTTGTGCAACATACACAACTACATACATTGTAGTTCTTGTGGTACTGTCTTAACACAATAAATTAAAAAAAATATATATATATAATTGGCGAAGCGAGCGAGCGAAGCGAGCGAAGCGTAGCCTATAACGGACACCAAATTGCAAAATGTTGGTTGGTTGGTCCGTTGGTCTGTTGGTTGCACATTTTTAGTCTGGGTGGAGCCCAAACAAAAGATCGGATTGGAATGAAATTTGGTACAACGCTTGATACCCCAAACAGTATTGCTGAGACAAAATTTGACGTAAATCGAACAATTATTACTGGAGAAATAACAAATTTTCGAATTTATTTCTAACACTCACCATTGTA
>JAHWFP010242868.1:0-24189 GCA_023313725.1 Lithobius niger
CCCCCCCCCTCTACTGTCCTTCAGCGTGGGGCCCCCTGCAGCTGCACCCTTCGCACCCGCACGTTACGTCACTGCAAATTGCGTGTTGCTATCATGGACTTACTTACCACAGATCTCTAATCTGTGTTATTTACTATCAGAGCTCCATGATGTTCTATATCATGATGCTATGTCTGAATCGCTTTTTTTCCATAGTTCCACACGTGGAACGTTCGCGTATCTAGACGCATGCTATCGTGAGCGAAATACCGCCATATTGAAACCAGTCCAAGTTGAGGGGGGCCCCCCCCCCCTCCGTTTATTTTAACCGATGGAATACCCCTAACGAAATCTTCTATTTTCTATTGAAGAAGAACGCTCTCCAGCACGTAAAACGATTGGGTATTTGTACAGTTTAACCGAACCGCGAAAAATCACTCAATTTTGGTACTTACCAACGCAGATCTTCATCCTCTTCTCATTTCACGTTAAAAAAGTGGGGGAAATGTTTTTTTTTTAGTTCTCTAAACACGTTTTTAAATCACGTAAAACGGTCGGCCCGGCCGTGTTAAAGCAGCGGCCATGTTCCCGGGCTACAGAGTAGCTCGAAAAGGTAACTTCGAGAAAACGGAAAGTAAAGTTCCAAAGTATGCTCCCTTGCTCGCGTTGCGGGCGCTTCTTCAGTTTAGGTGGAGTATTTTTGGTTGCGGTTTCTGATGGTGTGTGTTTAGCCGCAGCGAGCGCGGCAGCGCGAACGAGGCGCGTAATTTGAAAAGAAACGAGGAGAAAAAATAATTTCCGTTTCTTTCATTATGATGCAAATCAGGTTTTCTTGATACTGTCGTTTTACGTGTTTTCAATGTTTTTTTTACAAATTAAAACACATGCGCCCCCCCCCCGGTTTTTTTAATGTGATGTGGGAAGCGGATGAAGATCTGCGTCGGTTAGTAAAAAAATCGAGTGATTTGGAGTGGTTCGGTTAAACTGTATTTTCAGATAATGAGAAGGGCGTTTGAGTTTGCCCCCGGCGTTTCGCTCGTGTAAAAACCAAACCTTGAGAGGGCAAGTCATGACGTCATGTATGAAGGAGAAATTATTTTACTTATTGTGTACCATGGAGATGCCCTCCCCTCCACCCCCGCCCTCCCAGTTAAAAAAAATGTATTATCTCGGTGTCGAGTTAGGTTCATTACCTAGATATTTTTTTACTGTAAAAGTGAATCGTGTAGCAGCTATTCATCTCTGTTGCTGTTGAACGCGACCACGAGAATGACGTCACGGTCGGCTACGGGAATGGATCCTATATCATTTATTAAAGGTACATTCCTCCCACCGCCATTTTTCTCGATTCTTCACATCAAGTACGGCCCCAGTTCCATTACTTACTGTTAGTCAATCCCTTGCTAAAAATCAGTTTTAAAATGTGACATGTACGGAGTTTTTGTGTTGAATATTTGGAACTGATTTGTTTAATGGCGTCCTGCGATTATATGATCCTTTGCGCACTTACAATAACTATGAGGTGTCATATATGTGTGTACACGTATTAATTTTTAATCGTTTACTAATAATTACCATGAGATCAAAAATCTAAAAGACTAACGTGGCAAAAATTAAAATTATTTATGCCAATAGATCGCCGAAGAAAAATTATGAGATACTAACTGTGATGTTAAACTACAGAAATTATTCCGGTTTTGACGTCACAATCTTTGCGTTGACGCTGTTTCGTCTACTATTCCCAAGGCCTACTGAGATAGGAGCTACGTTCCTCAGTGCGAGGAAAGCAGCTACTATCTCAGTTGGCCTTGTAAAACTGTGCCGAGTCTCGCAAAGCGGCGCAATGGTAATATGCACGGATGGCGATCTGCGTGTGGCTGTTATAAGGCAGGCGGAGTGTACCTTTAACTCAATGATCCTCCATCACATGTTAGTTCAAATCCCAACCTTTCCCAACCATCCCAACTGTACTCCTGTGTTCAAATTAAGGCCAACTGAGATAGTGCTCCATTCCTCGCTCCATGGAATGGACCGAGGAACGCAGCTACTATCTCAATTGGCCTTGGTTCAAATCTACACCTAATGATTTAATGGTTTTTTTTTTTTCAGGTCCGATATATTGGTGCAAGAATCACCCAGGTTGCTGCGGCAAACGACAATCGCCGATCGCATTAGGTGACGGTGCCGACTACAAACCCGACCAGCCAGCCTTCGTTTTCTACAACTACGATGTGGTACCATCAAGCATGACAGCACTAAACAATGGCCACACCGTCAGCATACAAATAACTGACAAGGAAATGTCCACTCCTACATTATCGGGTGGAAACCTTCCCGCAACATATGTGTTTCAGTCGTTCCATTTTCATTTTGGAAACGAGAGTTGCCGAGGATCGGAGCACACCATATACGATTTTCAATACGCCATGGAAGTAAGTATCGCATTTGCCTGACAGCCATTACAAATTCTCCCACACATGGCCTTCGAACGCACCATGCCAAACTCAACCAAACTAATCCAGTCTGGAGGCAGAGCGAAGTTTGCTCATGGGCATTCTGTGTGTTAAAGGTATCAAACTGCCTCCAGATGGTTGAGTTTGGATTGGTAGTTTTCGAAGGCACCTATGGAGTACTGACACTAACGTCATATTGTGATAATCTCTACGCATGAGCCCGTATTTGGGGTAGCTGCAAAGTGCACTGGATAATACGGAGGGAAAAAGAAAGGCGTCTTTATACTGTTAGGGCGGATTTCTTAGGCCTAAAAAGCGCAATTTTTTTCTGATTTGTTGGCAGGTTGCTGACATTTTTAGCAAGTGAGATCTTTTCTTTTCCGATTACAACCTCGCAGCATAAGGGATTGGAGAAAACAACGTTTTATTAGGTCTAAGAAATCCGCTCTCAAAGCACTGGCTTGACTAGAATGTGCCGTTGTTTTTTACCTCCATTTTAATCTAGTGCCCCTTGTAGATATCTCTCCAGATGCTAGATTCGTAGCCAACATGACGTCATTGGCGCTGCTTTAAAGTTGTCCCATACCAAGGATGCTTCCATACACACTCGATCTTACAGGTAGCCGTATGTGAATCGTCCATCTCGAAGAGAGTTTTTAGTCCAAGGTCACACTGCCGCATTTGTAGTTGAACTGCTTTTTTTCTGTAGGAGCTCAGAGCTTGATTATCCAGGGTTTTCCTTCAATACGTGTCATAATATTACTCTTGTTACCGACTAACTACGTAATCGCCATTGCCCTTAACACTGCCTACCACTCACTCATTTTCTTTACTGATTGATTGATTTTATTGAGCAGAATCAGGCTGAAAAGCGTGCACTCACACCTACACTAAACTAAACCACTACTTAACAACTACCTATACACAACAAACAGACATACAATGGTACCACTCAACGACTACCATTAGAATCCAAGAGCCTATGTATAAACTCAGAGAGAGAGGAACGCCACAGGAGCAAACACCAAACGGAAGCCCAGGAAAGCAGTCAAAACGGCCGGTGGCCCTAACTAGTGCCTGCCTGGCCCAGCAAAAGGGGGAACCTCGGGACCACCTGCAACGAGTCGTCACTACCAGTGAGGACAAAGCGCTACTAAACTACCCAGAGACAACACTCGAAGAAGAAATGGTTACCATTTCATCACTGATACCACACGCGCAGATCGGTGAGTGATACCAACCGAGACAGAACTGGTGGGCACGAAGCTGCACATGCCAGTCCGCAGCTAGGAGAGAAAACCGGCGTCCCTACGAGAGAGGCCATCCAAAACCCTCGGTAGCACCGTACACTGGTGCACCTTGTGAAGGGTGCGACCAGTGGAACCAGTGGACCATCTGACCTCCCATTTAGAGGAGAACACCCTGGAAACAACCGGCCGTAGATCTCGAGGACAAACAGGATAGTGACTCGAATGTAACCTGCAACAGAGCCACTCCTAGCCAGTCCATCTGCTAACTCATTTCCAAACACCCCAAAATGACCCCTGACCCACACGATAGAGACAGTAGAACCAGCGTGAATAGCCGTAAAAAGCTTCCAACCTATTTCCGCAGCTTTGGGATGGAAAAACCCCCAAAGCCCGAAAGCTCTGCCGCAAGAAACCCACAATAACAAGGGAGTCCAAAAACACACAGAAGCTGAGCAACTCCAAGTCAAACCCTACGTCAGGCGCAACCGAAGTAGCAACAAGCTCACGAACAAACAAGAACGGTAGCGCTTAAGAAAGAAGCTGGTTTCAAGCCGCAACTGTGGGACGCGGACACCCACACCCCCTTCCTTTTCTTTGCTACCATACCAAGAACAAACATGCTTCCCCTTTTCAATTGATGCCGTGAAAATAATTAACAGCCCACAGTTTTTCGTCAGCAGTGCATGTCTCAGTACTTCGTTTGTTACTGACTGTTACTACTTATCTCCATTAACGTTTGTTCGCCCATTGTTATTGCAAAAAATTATCACGCTCACCCGTTTTTATTTATTTATATAGAATGCCTTGGCCCAAAGCCATGCGCTCTCGTATAGAACTACTTAAACCTACTTAAAACTACAAAACTATAATAGCAGATAAACAGCAGGACAGTGATACCATATCAACAGGAAATAGGGGTAGAAACACAGACACTAACAAAGAAATGAACGTGAACAAGCCTACAGGGTAACTAGATTCGTGCTCCCCGTTGCCTACAGAACACTACAACATCCCTGAGACGCCGTAGAGTGGCAGCCGAGACAGGGTGCACACAAAAGACTAGCAAACACTGGCAAAGACTGGTTTTTATTGCTACCATCCAAATAATGAAGTTTCTTCCCCTGATTCTGTGCTGTCATGAAAAGAATAAACATGCTTGCCTTATCACATTAATATGATGCGTTTTGATCCATTGTCATAATGACTGCCTTTCCCTGTCAGTATCCCAAACCCAGGCAGCAAGATCAAGGACCGTGCTAGTGGGCTGCCCGCCAAGTTCAGTTGTCAGACTTCATTGTAAGAAAGTCATTATTCAATTCCAGTATTGTTACCTTAGCGGCCACTGGCTTAGAGCCTTAGGGCTTCGTCGGGCAGATTACCGGGTGCGGTCAACGCTCGCTAAAACCCTTTGACTGGCACCGCCTTCTTCCCAGGAGTTCCAGGTTCGATCCTGGCCTCGCCTGTCCCCTGCCATATTCGGAAGGAGAAGGGCCCTGCGGTTCCTCGTGATCATGTCGATTGTGTCATGTCAAAGATCCTATGTTTTTCACTTGGATTTCTCCAGCTAAATTGTTCCTCTCATCGTCGTGGGGCAGACAACCCAGTTAGTCCATTAGCCAGAACAGACCCCCAGTACCCTTCACGTGGACTAAATCTTTTCCTGATTTTTAGTTACCTGTACATGTGTAGTGTCCGGAAATGACATTTCAAATGAGTAGCTTAATACCGAAAGGCGGTCATTTTGGTTTCTAAAACTGGATTTTTCTATAAATTTCTGTAGTTTTGTTTCTACTCAACCAATTTTAATTTTATTTGCACCAATGGAATGGAAACTTATTAAAACCAGCTACAAGTTAAGTCCCAACAAACATTTCAAAATTGCTAATTGTTAAAGTGTTATCAACTAAAATGTGATTTGGTGATATGCTTTAATGGGTTAAAATGCAGAATATCTTTAAAATGGTTCCTTTTACGTCTAAGAAGGTGGTACAAGGTATTAAAGAGAACAATTCTATAAAAAGAATGCTGCAAACCGCATTTGTTAATCAATTTTATTTTATAAATTATGCTAAATAACGTGTATTCGTGTATACCTTAACCTGTTACCACATTACCAGTATCCAGTATCCACTATCCAGTATCTAGTATCCAGAATCCAATATCAGCTATACTGTATCCATTATAGAGTATCGACTATCCAGTATCTAGTGTCCTGTGGCCAGTATCCAGAATCCGGTATCCACTGTGCAGTAGCCAGTATTCAGCATCCGGTATCCAGTGTCCAGTCACCAGTATCCGGAATTCAGCATCCAATATCCACTATCCAGGACCCAATATACAGTTTCCAGTATACATTACCCAGTATCCACTATACAGAACCCAGTACCCAGTATCTGCTATCCACTATCCAGTACCCAGTCTCCAGTATCGAGTATCCAGTATTCATTATCTGGTACAGATGCTGAATGCTGTATAGTGAATACAGAAGAGTGAATACTAGAAAATGGGTAGTATGCAATATCCAGTATCTAGTATGTAGTACCCAGCAGCCAGTATACATTATCCAGTATCCACTATCCAGTATCCAATATTGGATGCCGTACATAGGATACTGGCTAGTGAATACTGGATACAGTGGGTAGTATCCAGAATCCAGTATCTAGTATCAAGTATGTAGTAGCCAGCAGCCAGTGTCCAATATTCAGTATCCAGTATCCAGTATACATTACCCAATAGCCAGTATCCACTATCCAATATCCGATGCTGATGCTGTAAATATGATACTGGATAGTGAATACTGGATACTGGGCAGTATCCAATCCACTATATCCAATCAACAGTATCCAATCCAGTATCTAGTATCCAGAATCCACTATCGAGTATCCAGTATCCAGTTTTCAAT
Organism: Lithobius niger; assembly: GCA_023313725.1. Classification (NCBI taxonomy): domain Eukaryota; kingdom Metazoa; phylum Arthropoda; class Chilopoda; order Lithobiomorpha; family Lithobiidae; genus Lithobius; species Lithobius niger. The sequence goes on from JAHWFP010242868.1 coordinate 6,585, forward strand.
TACCAGTATCTAGTATCCATAATCCACTATCGCGTATACAGTATCCACTCTCCAGTATTCCAATACTAGATACTGGTTGCTGGATAATGGATACTAGGTAATGTAAACTGGGTAATGGATACTGAATACTGGATACAGGACAGTGGATACTGGAAACTGAAGAGCGGATAGTGAGTATACAATATATCCATTACCTAGTATCCAGTATATATTCCTCAGTATCCACTATCCAAATCACCACCCAGCTACACCACCATTGTTCAATGAGTAAAGGATGCATCACAGAAAACCATGAAGACTTCATCTGTGAGGGTCACGGTCTGTACTCCATAACTATTAGGAGCCCATGAAATCATATGCAGAGTATTCTGAAGAACCAAGGCTGCACTGGAGACGAAACATTTTCAATACGAAATCGGCTGACATGAGACACCTGGATCAATATGTAATAGTTATTGGTTAAAATCGAGCGGTTATCGATTTAAACAATAAATTATTTAAATCACGGTTGGGACGTCAAGCTAATTCTTATTTAATTAAAACGTTTTGTGTTTGTGAAAATTGCTTCAAGAAATACGGTAATCCCTTATGTTAAATCAGTGAAGGTCATTCCATTTTAATTTGTGGTGGGGGAGTGGGTGTTGGACGATTCCTTTGGCAGGTAGGCAGACTGTAGGTTACGCTCAAGTTTCTGGAAGGTGGGTGGGAGTTAGACGACGCGTCGTTTCGCAAAGTTTGGCTTGTAAGCTAGCTCGCTCGCTCTGTTCGGAAAGAATAAACTTCGATATGTGATGAAGCAGGGATAGAAGGACATTGTGCCGACATTCTCGCAAGGTAAGTAATTCTTTTTGTTCGTTTGTAGTTTGAGAACTGTTTCAAATCACCAGTAATACCCTAATAGGTGAATCGGTAGGAATGAAGGTCATTCCATTTTAGGTTGTGGAGGGGGGGGGGGGAGAGAGAGAAGAGTTAGACGGAGGGAATAAACTTGGAATTGGCCAGCCAGACATGTGAGCGTTAGCAGGTAAAGGATTTCATTTGGGATATCCCGGCAAGTTAAGTAATTCCTTTTGTACGTTTTCATAGCGTTACGGTTTTAACGCTGTATAATTTTGGTTGTGGTGTGTGCGTTCCCATCGCGTGATCCGGAAGTGTCAAAAGTGTTGAGTTATCGACAAAAGTGTGGATTATCGGTAAAAGTGTGGGGTAACTTGATAACCCACACTTTTTGCGATGACGCACACTTCCGCTCATGGTTAACAAGATTTAACCTACGGTAATTTAGCGTGGCGTTGAGTTAGCGTGACGTCACAGCCGTGGTTTAAAAAACAGTAAAGAGCCTTCAGCCTTATTTTTTTTCAATACCAGCTCCAGGACAAAATATGAATTTAAAAATTCTGAACCTAACTCTGCACCCTAACTTTTCCTTTTCTTTTGTCCATATGAAAATTATATTATTTTGTGACGTTTTATGTAACGTGGCAATATTTAGCAATGAGTTAGGATGGAATTTACCAACTAATAAATGTTCACTCTTTTTGTGTAAATGGAACAGGCCATTCTTCAAACGTATTGCTAAATATATATTATCGGTACACACAAACGTTTTTCACTCACAAAAAGGACAAGTTATGCTACAGAGTTGAATTAAGATTTTTTAATTAATTGTTTTGTCTTGGAGCTTTTGAAAAAGATTGTCAAGTCTCTTACTGTAGTTTATCATCATCTAGCAGCGCAAATGTTCAAATCCCAGTGCGTTAAGCTGAGGTGGTTCTGTGTTGCAACGCGACAGGCAGCGGCGAAAGTTGGCTTTAATCAGAAGGTTGGCGACTGCCTGATAAAGACCTTGGTGATTAGAGTTTAAGAGTATGTGACTAGGAGATATGGTACAAAGTGGATGGGTCGGCCTTGGGGTTGGCGGGGAAAGGAAGTATATGTGAAGAAGCAGGAACATGCCGGGAATATGTCAGGAAGTAGCTATATGAGAGAGATTACAAATGTTGACATGGAGCGGTGATTTGAAGGAATGGAAGGGAAATCGTCTACGGTGAGTAGAGGGAAGAAAAAGTGATAGGGGGATTGGGGAAGTGCTCCAGTGGCGTGTACACCATACAGTCAGACTGGCAGGTGCCAGGGGTCCACCTGCGTTGGGGGGGGGGGGGGCACCTATCAAATGCAAGCAAACTTGCAAATTTCAACACGTCTGTGCACAGACAGCACCTTGCCCTGGGAGTCCGACAGTGGCTTGCGAGTAGACCACCAAAAAGCGAACTATATCCTGTACAACTACAACTACACGGGGATAGGAGCAGGAGGGCAGTTCAGTTTGAAAGCTGTCCAGAATTGTCTGTTAAATTCCTCAGTAAACACTTGTGTTTGTGATCTTGAAGCCTCTTAATATTTATTTACTGGTGTGATTTTGGGAAGGAGGGCTCTGTGAAATTTTTTATTAGGTGTTTAGAATGAGCAATACAATTATTGTACCCACCAGTTAGTTGTGCTCTGCCCCCCCCCCCCCCACCACAGACCAACACCCAGGTTGATCATTTTTTCTACCACCTTGAAAATGTGTAGCTCATAATGCAATTAAAATTTCCAAAAAATTTTACAGACCCTTCTGCCTTCCTTCCCAAAAACACACTTCGTCTTGCATTTGTGCCCACCACAACAGCGATACTATACAAGGTTGCCCACCAGTGAGTGAACTGCACTAAATTGTCTTAAAACCGTTGCTGAATATGTTGGGTCCAAAGTAAAGCATTTTGCCCAATTTTAATGCAGATTTTCACAAATTTTCTCAACTTCTGGGGGATATTCTCCCAGACCCCCCGCCTCTGGGCTGCTCTATAATCAATGTCCCCCGCACAAGGCCCCACCTGTAGTACTGTGCCAGAGGCCCACCCTAGTCTGTATACGCTACTGAAGTGCTCTGTTGTTTAGAGTGAGAGGTGGAGCCTTGGATACTAGGGATTGTAGTGGAAAGCAATGGGAGAGGATGAGGATACGACCTGTGGGAATTGTGGGGAGGGGAAAGAATCCTTGGAACACTTCTTGGTTGATTGTTGATTTGAGGGGAGGAGCAGTGGAAAGGAAGAATGGGAGAGAAGGTAACTGAGGGGTTGCTTGGGTGAGGAGGGATAAGAAGGGGGGAAAAGCATTCTTTGGGTTTGTGGTGTAGGAGGGGAAGTGGATGGGTGGGTTGGGAGGTCGGTTAGCGGGTTGTTGATTGAGTTTTGTTAGATGTTGGTTTATGGTTGGGTTACGTGGCGGGAAACCCATAGTATCATCATTGTTAACCATCGTGCTATGACCCATCTGGTGTTGCAGGCAGGCATGCACCACATAGTGGAGTGCATTGAAAAAAAATTCCTCAAACATTCGTTCTTTTGTTCAAATTTGTTGGACGTTAGGTGAAAGAGTTGGACAGTTTTATAAATCTAGTCCGCAAACCTCAAAAACAACTTTCTATGCCATTGGAATTTGTAAAACGTTATTTTTTTTTTACAACTGTAATTATTGGGTATTTAAATTGTGCTATTGTCAGAAACATAAACCAATGCTTTCTGTTATATACTCAATACAGCTAGCCTAATTTTCTTTCTATTTTTATTTTTTTTTAGGTTCACTTGGTCCACTACAATTCGAAGTTTAACAACTTAGAAGATGCCGTAGCATCAGAAGAATGCGATGCGCTTGCTGTTCTTGGAGGCGTGTTCAATGTAAGCAAAGCCCAAACAAACAAACTTGGCCATAGACTAAACTATTCGTCTGTGCAGTGAATATTTGCTTGGCCGTCCACTTTGTCTTATCTCGTAAATCGAAACTCTCGTGCCTTAATTCATAAATCGAAACTCTCGCATCGACCCGACTCTCGACTAAATTTAACCTCGTCTCGAAATGTACATCCTAGACCAAAGCTTTTCAACCTTTTTTGAGGTGCCCTTCGATATTTTTTGCGAACCCGATGTCATTCCTGCCCCAAAGTTGAAGATTTTTTTTCAAAGCAAAACGATATTGCTTGAAAAGATATGCACATGTCACTGCGTATACCCAACAAAACACATCATTGTTTATTACTATGAGACTTCGCGCAATGGCAGCTTTTGTGAATAGGTCCGCGTTAGGGTTTAGACCTACTGCCATTCTTAAATCCAAAATTATTCAGTCTCTGTGGGGTTCTAAATTTTACCTTGCATACCCCTTTGAAGAAGGCTAGTTGTGGCACTCTTAGACAGGACACTTTCCTGAACTCCTCGAACAGCAAAGCGCTGTGCCATAAGTGCTCCAAAGTTGTTACGAAATGTGCTATTAATTTTCTCATCCCGCAGCGTGGGATCACTGCTGAGTGTTGACACATAGTATTCATCAGCTTTTTGAGAAGAATTTTCTGCTACATCCACGGCGGATCTTCAGTTTTTCTTCGCTAACATTTACCGGCGGTCGCCGTCACTTCCAGTATGCCGGCGCCTACTCCTACTCCAGGAAGAAGCGTTGCATACTGGAGGTAATGGCGACCGCCGGTTTTAATTTTGTTTGGATCGTGTTGAAGTGCAAGATCTGACAAGCGATTTGACTCTCTTTAAAGGGATACCCGGCCTGCCTTATAACATTCCGCCTGCCTTATAACATTCCGCCTGCCTTATAACAGCCACGCGCAGATCGCCGTCCGCACATTAACCAGAGCCAAGGTCGGCTGTGGTGGTAGCTGCGTTCCTCGCAGCGAGAAACATAGCTGCTGTCTCGGTTGGCTTTGGGAATAGTACGAAACAGCATAAAGTTAAACATTGTGTCGTCACAAATCGAAATGATTCTCATATTTTAACATCACAATTTATAATTTCTAGGCTAGTGTTTCATAATTTTGCTTGTCGGCGCTCTATTGGAATAATTAATTTTACTTCTTACCGCATTAGTCTTTTAGATCTTTGATTTCATGGTAATTATTAGAAAATTAGTACATGCACACACAGAGATGAAACGTCATGATTATTGCAAGCGCGCAGAGCACCATACACGTGTATGACACAGTAAATAAAGTTAACAATTATTCAACAGAAAATCTCCTAGACGCCACATTTTAAAACGGATTTTTAGCAAGGGAAAGACTAACGGTAAGAAAATAGACCTTTGGGGTCGTACTTGACGTGATGGATCGAGAAAAATGGCGCTGGGAGGTATATCCCTTTAAACCAGACGAAGAAAGCAGAAAGCTTTTGAAAATTTGCCGGACAGTGTATTACGTCTTCGTAGTGAAAGTGAGCATTTCCTTTGAACTTTAAAAGGACATTCCTACCATGGTCATTTTTCTCGATCCTCCACATCCATCAAGTATGGCCCCAAAGGTCTATTTCATTACCGTTAGTCAATCCCTTGCTAAAAACCGTTGTAAAATGTGGCATCTAGGAGATTTTCTGTTGAATAATTAACAATATTTACTGTGTCCCGCACGTATATGATCCTTTGCGCGCTTACAATAACCATGACGTTTCAGCTCTGTGTGTGCATGTACTAATTTGCTAATAAGTACCATGAGATGAAAAATCTAAAAGACCGATGCGGAAAAAATTATTCCCAAAGATCGCCGAAGCAAAATTGTAAGCCACTAGCCTAGAAAATTATAAATTGTGATCTTAAAATACGAGAATCATTCCGGTTTGTGATGACACAATTAATGCGTTCATGCCGGTTCGTCTATTAGGCGCAATGCCAATTGAGACAGTAGCTGCTTTCTTCGCTGCGAGGAACGCAGCTATTATCTCAGTTAACCTTGATGATGGTATATGCGCAGATGGCGATCAGCACGTGGCTGTTATAAAGCAGGTCGGATGTACCTTTAAACCAGGTTAGACATGGTTTTTCGATTTTATTTAGCATCCAGTGTTAAGTGTATGGTGTGGTTTGAATGGTGCAAACGCTTAAAGTCCTTTGGATAATGTTTCTACTGGTGTGCGAAAGACGAATTTCAGCAGGGGACTTAATAATAATAATAATAATAATAATTATTTACCACCGGTAAGTGGAAGGAGGTCGGAAGGGTTGGGGAACCACTTACACCGTTCCTGACAAGTTATGGTTTTAATGAAAGAACAAAAGAGTTAGGGATATGCCGGAAGTGGTCGCTTAAGAAATCTGTGCAATGGTTCAGATTCCAACATTCTACAGAAAGCCGAAATTGTTTTTGCATTCACAGTGCTGGCCCGTAGAGCATTCCAAATTGGGACAATTCGAACTGCGAAGAAGTTCCGGCGACAGTCAAGACGAGAGGCCGGAACAATAAGTTTCCAGTTGTGCCCCCGTGTGCTTATAGGACAATCAGGGAAATCAAAGAATGGAAGATCTGCAGATATCAAATTATGGAGGATTTTAAATGTCAATATTAAGTCAAATCTAATTCTTCTCAGCATCAAAAGTTCCAGGTCAAGCTTTTTAAGTCTGTCCCGGTAGGCAACGTCACGCATACCCAGGAGGCCCTTCGTAAATCTACGCTGCACGGCCTCAATCAGATCAATATCCCGTGCTAAATATGGCGACCAAACCGGGGTAGCATATTCCAGAAGCGGTCGCACAAAAACCTTAAAAGCCCACACCTTGGTTTCAACATTACCGGATGTGAAGCACTTATTAACGATGGCTGAGCGACGATATGCCGATGCACAGACGGCAGTGAAGGGTTTGTTTCAAGTTATTGGTAAAACAAATCCCAAGATCGCGCACTTCCGTTACGGAAGGAAGCATCACATACTCCAAAAAATACTTGGAGTAGTTATTATTTTTACCCACATGAAAAGTGAGACATTTGTGGATAGAAAGGGGCAGCTGCCAGATCTTGGACCAGTCAGTCACGTTCCGAATTTGAGCCTCAAGTTCAGGAATGTGACCACCGGTAAAATTTTCGCCTCCAATTTTAAGATCGTCAGCGAACTTGAAACCAAAAATGTTGTTATCGTTAAATGTTAAGTCGTTTAGGTAAATAACGAAGAGAAGTGGTTCCAGGACAGACCCCTGTGGAGTTGGAACGCCACATGGAACCCGTACCCAGGAAGAAACAGTATTTTCTATTACTACTCTTTGGACCCTGTTATGTAGAAAGGCCGTTATCCAGATAAGTAAGTCTCCTTTGATACCACAACCATCGAGAAGAAGCTTTCGATGAACAACTGATTCGAAGGCTTTCTTGAAATCAAAATAAATATTATCAGAAGGAACACCAACATCAAGCGCACTTGTCCAGCGATCGAGGACCATTAACAATTGGTGGGTAGCAGACCTATTCGGTAAGAAACCAAATTGATCATGTTTAACAATGGAGTGTTCATTTGGAAGTTAGCAAGCAATAATAAACTGGTAATGTCATTGTCAGTGTCACCACATTTGACACCGGATTTACAGCACGGATAGTGCAAAAGCAGAAAATAAAAAAAAATCTTTCGGCACATGCTGTTCCGAAGCAAAAAAAAAAACTTTACAAAACTGTCATCTTGACGCATGCTACTTTAAAGCAACATACCACTTGCCTTATAACCTTTCGCCTACCTTATCACAAGCACGCGCAGATCGCCATCCACGCATTTAATACCTTCCAGGCCAACTGAGACAGTAGCTTCGTTCCACGCAGCGGAAAACGTAGCTACTATCTCAGTTGGCATTGTGCATAATAGACATGTCAGCGTGAACGCATTAATTGTGTCGTCACAAACCGGAATGATTCTCGTATTTTAAAATCACAATTTATAATTTTCTACGCTAGTATCTTATACTTTTGCTTCGGCGATCAATTGGAATAATTAATTTTAATTTTTACCGCATTAGTCGTTTAGATTTTTGATCTCATGGTAATTAATTATTAGAAAATTAGTACATGTACACACAGAGATGAACGTCATGATTATTTAAGCGCGCAATGCATGATATACTGTAGGATGCAGTAAATAAAGTTAACAATTATTCAACAGAAAATTTCCCCCACATTTTAAATCGGTTTTTTAGCAAGGGAAAGATAACGGTAAGTAAATAGACCTTTGTGGCCGTACTTGATGTGGAGGATCGAGAAAAATGGCGCTGGGAGGTATATCCCTTAAAGGTGCCTATTCACCAAGTGACACGCAATGAACTTCTGTCTACCATTATTTAGTTTTATGTAGCACTTGATTTCAACCAGCAAATGAACGCTGCAAAGAAATTTCTTTTTACACAACAAACTAGCCACGTGCCTTCTTCATTATTGAGTGTAAAGTTGGTGCGTCCACGAGCGGCAACGCACGTGCTCAAGGTTAACGACATCACTATCGCTAGACGGCACCCATCTAGCCGTTCAAAAACTGCGATTCAAAACGGTCGATAGCTGGGGAAAAAAAACCTCAGTGATGTCATTAGGCTTAATTTACAGCTGGTTCCCTGGTGCACGTGGACGCACCAACTGTACACTCAACGATTAAGGAGGCACGTGGCTTGTTTGTTTCATAAAAAGAAATTTATTTGTGTGTTCCTTCGTCTGTTGAAAGTAAGGGCTAGACAGAACTAGCTAGCAGTAAATGGTTATATATGCTGCAACTTGTCATATCGTGGCAATTCGCCTTTACGCTGCCTACTGAAAACATCTTCATATTTTTTTTAAACTTTTTTTTTACTAAGTGATGACAAAGGCCGCTATCTGGGTGCATTAGTTATAGTTTTTAACATTCGTAGCATATTTTGATATTTTGAATTTTTTGATATTTACATCCATTTTGACATGGTACGTTTGACTTTTGGATTACTTACACAATAACTAAACACAAGAATTGCGGTATAATACGTTACGTACGTCCGATATAACAATTTAATTACTGCATCACCGAAACACGACACGGAGGTCGCCATTGTTTTGCTGGAACGCGCAGAAATTAATGCCGACAGACGGATCTCTTCGATTTCGACTCGCAGCCGATTGAGATAGCTGTATTGACTGTGAGGAGCTCACGCGTCTGACGGCCTTAGCTGGCCACTACACTGCCGGCCAGCTAAGGCCGTCAGACGGTTGAGCTCCTCACAGTCAATACAGCTATCTCAATCGGCTGTGAGTCGAAATTGATAAGCACCATCTGTCGGCATTAATTTCTACGCGTTCCAGCAAAACAATGGCGACCTCCGGGTCGTGTTTTGGTGACGCAGTAATTAAATTGTTATATCGGACGTTAAGTAACATATTTTTACCGCAATTATTGTGTTTAGTTATTGTGTAAGTGGTCCAAAAGTCAAACATGCATGTCAAAATGGATGTAATTGCCCTTTAAGCAAAATGTTTTTACTTTTTTTTGCATGTTTGGGCCTTTTAACTCTTTTTCATACTATTCCCTTGTCCCACAAGTTTGGCGATGCCATCAGGGACCTTTGGGTCCCTGGCAGGTCTAACATAGGTGGTAAAGCATTCCTGACCCCAAACCTTTTCTGATCACCATTCCTAGGCCAACACTGTACTTACATATAGGGTTAGCGTTTAGTGACCCCCCCCGGTCTTTGCCAGACCCGTTCGCAATCGGAACAAATATTAACACTGGCTAAGGGTCGACCTAGGATCTCTGTGTTAAAACTTTCAACTTTGAGAGCTTATAACTACGTCAAAAGTAAACATCTTTAAACCAAATTTGGAATCTAGCCTTGAGCCTGTCTGCATTATTCAAAAATTGTGAAATTCGGTCCAGCCAAACCCGAGATACAGAGAGGGGCCAAATAGACAACTTCTTGTACTTGGTCTTGTTCTTGTTCTTCTGGGGATATACCTTTCGTCTGTCCTCTCTACAGGTCAAACTATTTGTCCTAGAAAGCTGGTTCTTAGCACATTGTACAGTTATTGCTCCGTAGATGTGCCCTTTCTATAAGGTCTTTTCTAATTGGTCAAGTGGTTCAGGTGCTACGGAGCTCTAAACGACCAGATTGATTGTTTTACATTGTTTTAAACACTGTTATTATGCAACAATGCAAATTAGCAAACGCCAGCTGCAAGATGTACACTGAAGGTTAAGGGGTTTGTGTCTATTGTTAACACTGGCGATAGCCAGGTTAGTAAGGGTCAGCCTAGGGTCTCTGTGTTAAACTCTCAGCTTTGACCGTCAACTGCACTGTTTTACAGTTCAACTGCAATTCGAAAAGTAACACGAATTAATAAACAAAAACGGAACGTTAAATGTTTAGAGTAAGGGTCTAAAAGTCAAAACCTAGAAGGAACACGGACAAGCTTTGACAGTCAGGGTCTAGGTGTAAAATTTCGTCGGTAAGAGGCTGGTAAGCATTAGACCCTTACTACCCGGTGGCCAGCAATAAATACATTTTGACGAAAAACTGGAAATCCTCCTACAAAGACCCATGTGATGATCCAGTGGTAGTAGGTATACGTTTCCTGCTTTGCTTTATGTTGAGAATTATTTTTCGATTTACTGACATGACAGCATATTCGCAGCAGAGAGCATTATTGCTTATCCTCTACCATTAATCGGCGAAATATAATAAAAAATTCTAAAGCATCAAAAAAACAAAATTCCAAACTTCACAAGAAAATTGTGTTTTAAAGTTTGTCAGCAATATCCTAAGAACAAAGAAAACCTGCTACAACCGTTCATATACACCTTCTATCCGAATAGACTAGACCCTGACTGTCAAAGCTTGTCCGTGTTCCTTCTAAGTTTTGACTTTTAGACCCGTACTTTAAACATTTAACGTTTCGTTCTTGCTTATTAATTATTATTATTATTATCTTCACTTTTTGATTTATTTTTTATTTCAGGTGGGACGTGCACCTAATCCGAATATGGCATCTCTCGCCAAAGAATTAAAAAACGTTATATATTTTGATCCGAAGGGTCATCAAAAGTCAATAACTCCTTTCGCCTTGGAAACCTTCTTACCGAGACATTTGGGAACCTTCTTTCGCTACGAGGGATCCCTAACTACACCAGAGGGTGATCAAGTTGTCATTTGGACTGTCTTTCTTCACCCTATACCTATTTCCGAATCTCAGGTAATGTTTGGGTTTACAGCAGCTATAGAGCAGTGACATTTGCTGCCATATTGGCACCAGTATGGGTTTTGAAGGGCATAACTACAAGGTGCACCACATAAAAATGGAGGGAAAAACAACGGAAGAGTTGATTTCTTAGGCTTAAAATTACGTTGTTTTCTCCAACAACAAAAATCGCGCGTTTTAGGTCTAAGAAATCACTCTTCACAGCATCGGCTTCAGTATGACGCCCTTCTGTTTCTCTCTGCAGTGCCCCTTGCAGCTAACCCATTAAGGCTCCAGCATAGAGTTATATACAATAATGCTACGTCGTGTCACTGCTCTATAGGGCAGTGACATGACGTAGTATTATTGTATATAACTCTATGGTGGAGCCAGTAACTGGGTTAGCTGCAAGGAGCACTGGAGGGAGAAAGGAAGATCGTCTTATTGAAACCAATGCTATTAGACTGAATTTCTTAAGCCTATAACGCGCGATTTTTGTTCAAATCCACTCTCAAAGCACTGTCTTGACTAGAAGTGCCGTTGTTTAACCCTCCATTACAATCTAGTGACCCTTGCAGCTATCTCTCTTGTAGCCAATATGACGTCACATGACGCTGCTCTATTGGATAACAGAGAATCTGGAACGTGGATGCTGTGTTTGGCAACGCTATCGAAATGGTGAACTGGCGCCTTTAATGTCTCAGTGAGCAAATAATGTGTCACGTTACTTACTGGGCCAAAACATTGACCATACATTGTTGTAGGCCTCGAATTTCGTATAGGGCACGCCTAATATAATTTCAAGGCTTACAACAGAATATGCTTAGCTGCCACGTTTTAAAATGGCTTATTAGCAAGGAATTGACTAACGGGATGTGAATAACGCTTTGAGACTTCACTTGTTATGGAGTATGGGGAAAAGTTGGTAGGTTTCTCGGTTTAGGTCATGTCCCTTTCAGAAAAGCCTATGATGATGATGATGCTACTGGTTTCCCTTTGAGAATAGGCCACTGCTAAACTTGCATCGCCAACACACTGCCATATAAAACCTCTTACACTACCCCACAACCCCAGCAATACCCTCTTTCCACTCCAAACATCCCCACCTCCCTCTCCCCATCAAAGAAACCATGAAACATCCTCCTCTCCCACCTTCCTATCCCATAACTCCCTGTTCCTTGTGTCCTCCAACTCCCAACAAAAAGTCAATAATGTTCCAAAGTCTCCTCCCTTTCTCTAAATACCTCACAAGTCACATTCGCATCCCCCAAGTGCTCTCCAAAGCAACTCCCTAGTATCAAGGGATCCTGCCCTAGTCCTGAACAGAAGAACACTCCCCCAGTCTCCCCAGTTGACCCACTTTAGCCAACCTGTGCCGTGTGGTGGAGGATTATCCTTTCTCCACAAGGCAGTCTCCTCCTCTCTGATCTACCTCTACCCCAGATCCACTTCGCCTTCCCTACATCGGACACACTTGGTCGACATTCCCCAAGTACATTCCACCCACCCCGACAAGCTCCTCCTGCTCACATGCTTGTAAACCCTTCTCACCTAACCACTAACTCGAATCCTTAACCGTAACCCTTAAACCTAACTCTCCTTACCCCAGTGGATTTGTTTATTTGTGCCGGTAAATGGCATAACTAAAATACAAAGGTGCACGGTGTTTACCAGTGGAGTACCAATAAAATGTGCAGGCAGTGAGAGTGAATTTTTCCAGTTCACGAGAGCCGTTGAGGTCACTTTCCAGGCTATATGACATAATTTTAGGAAGGGGTTTTCTCACATATTTACTAATTTTAGTAGTTTATTTTAATAACCTTGTGGGTGTCGATACAGAAATATACGGGTAAAGTTTTTTAACACAATCCGATAAAGGTACATTCCACCTGCTTTACAACAGCCACGCTCATGTCACTGCCGCGTATGTTACCATCGCACCATTTCGCGAGACTCGGGATAGTAATGTAAGGCCAGCTGAGATACTATCTCAGTTGGCCTTGGGTAACAGCATGAACGCAAAAATTGTGTCGTCACAAACCAGAAAGATTTTTGTATTTTAACATCAGACTTTATAATTTCTTAGGTTATTATCTTAAATTTTTTCTTCAGCGATCTATTGACACACACGTTATTATTGCACATGCACTACTGGCTAGTGTGCTGGTCATGCATTGTTGCCTCAGTAATGGACGCGTGAGGGTCACTCAAATTTCCACGCAGTCACTGCGGACTCTAGGCGTCTCATTTAACTTATTAACTCAATGCTATAAATTCATTTGGCTTTAGTTGTGTGTTTCGTTTTATAAGTTTCTGTTTATATGTTTCTGTTAAGTTTGGGTGGCCTCCGGTACTTTCAAATCCTTTCACCGAACCGACCACTACGCTGAAGCGCCAACTGCTAAGCCCTAGAGGCGACGGCTGGAGCTGCTTGCCTTTTGTACTGAGCCCCTAGTTCGTGTAATCGAGACTGGGTTTGTACACCACCGTAGTTCGTACTACGAAGACTAATAGACATGGACTAATATAATCAGCGCCAACTGTTGTCATATAAACATTGGCGACGATATGATACACGGTTCATCATGCGAGTCAAAACATACGTTGTTTGAGTATTTTTATGTTTCGTACGACCCTGTCAGGGCCAGGGCAACTGCCAAGCAACTATGGAACACCGGAAGAATAATGACTCCCGCCTGATTCTTTTTTTTTTTTTAATGGACTAAGAATTACTTGCTGAATAATGTTTTCCTCTTCCATTTTTCGGGCAAACGCACCGTTTGGCTGTGGTTTAGGTCCAAAGTTAGCATTACGGGAGGTAGGCTGTGACGCCATCGTGTTGCCGGCAGGCAGGCTCGAGGCAAACGACGCCGCGCAGGAAAACATCAACTGAGCCAAAGTCCGTCAAGTGAATGCCAAATCCCAACCAGTTCATTACAAGTGAAACGCCAAACAGAAGCCGGTACCTAACGATAATAACAACAAAACCAAACTAAACTGACAATAACAACCCACTTATCTGAACTGTTTACGGGAAAAAGATGTCAGCTGGGAACATGGAACTCTTGTATGTCTGTCAGTGCTAGAGTGCGGCTTTCATTAATTTCTGACGGCCAAACTAAGCCTTTGCCTTAAAAAATGTTATGGGAAAATGTTGTTCAAATCGGAGAGGAGTCACTATTCTTCCGGTAAGCCGCAACTATGGCCGAACATGCTATTGCTAGACTAAAAACAACTAATAGGTCTGTTTGTGATTTGCCAGTTGAAATATTGGATTACATATTTAGCTATTTAAGTATTACAGAACGTTTGAGGACGGAATTGGTTTGCCGACGATGGAGACAAATTGGCAAAACTCTTCCTTGGACTTGGCCAACCAAATGTGATGATCGGTAGCTCATAAAAGAATATTACTGGAAATATACTACCACGGGTAACATTTTACCATCAATATTATCTCGATGTGGAGGAAGTCTAAACCAACTAACAATCGTCTATTCGAATTTCAAGTTGAAAGACGAAGTGTTGTCCTTGATTGGGGAAAGTTGTCCCAATCTCGTAGATATCCGCCTAGATTTACGTGTCAAAAATGATGGGCCAGAACTTACGCAAACATCATTAATCTTGCAATGGGATGCACAAAACTCAAGGAAGTCCGATTAAAGAATTCGGATTGTTTGGACGACACTGCTCTAATAGAATTTTTAAAACTCTGCCCCTCCTTAGATAACTTGGTATTAAACGGCTTCACACTGAGTGAAGATGTTGTAGATTACCTAAACAAGAAGCTAAAAGGTTTCTACGTCTATGGCAATCTAGCTCTTGTAAGATTTGTAGAAAAACTAATGGGAAGGTGTGACAGCATTGAAGGGCTGGGAGTTGTTAATTATGTACCCCATGAGACCGATTTCCCAATGATACTGAAATTGATAAAATATTACAAGAATACATTGAAAACGTTGTGTTTGCGCAGCAGCAAGAACGGTTTTTTGAGGGAAGCAACGAGAACCATAGTTTTAGTTTTTTATACGAGTTGCAATACTTGGAAGTATTGTCGCTTACAGGCGCTACCATCACGCAGGAATCAGTGAAGTTACTGGTGAGCCATTGTACACAGCTGAAGGCTCTGGACATTACGCGTTGTTACATTAGTGATGTAGGTATTTCGCACCTTGCAGACGCACCGTTGCTGACAGTTTTGAATGCAAGTCAAATAGGCCTACCCATGAAAGGCGACGGCCTTAAACGGGTAATACAAAAGGGACATTTGGAAAAACTGTGCATCAACTCTTTTCACGAAAAGTCGTGGTGTACTCCAAGGGAATGCGATATGGAGAATATCTGCATGTCGCTAACGAACTGCTGCCCGAATCTTCGTTTGCTCGTTGTGATGCAGAACGAATGTATCACGAACCGGCTGGTGCACGAATTCAGCTATTCTCTTGAACAGGGTCTCTTAAAAAATGCATTGACTTTACACATTGCGCACACCAGAGTGACTGAAGAGGTGAAGCACTGCGACAAGTTAAGCCTAAGTTTTCTGTTGGAATTTGAGATTGAAGAATTCAGTCACGCGAGCCTAGAGCCTTATCGATACTTTTAGGTTTGGGAAGTACATTTGTCATGTTGGGTCATGAACATTGCAAAACATTTAAAAAAAGATGATATTTAGCCTAGCCATTTGCCAAGTTAATTTAACCGAAGTAGGTTTGGCCAATAGTTTTTCGTTGATCGAAAGATCGGCAATCGCCGTTTACAGTGGCTTATTGTTAACATCACGAAAAAGAACACACACTATCACCATTGGGAAAATTCCACTAGTTCAACAAGAACCACCAAAAGTTCCTCTTAAATACAGTTCTGATGAAGGTGAACGGCCTTAAAACTTCACCGAAAATGTAAGAGGGAACTATGGTGGTTCTTGTTGAACTAGTGTAATTTTTCCAGTGGTGGTAGTGTGTGATGATTCTTCTTCGTGAAGTTTGTGGTTGGGGTGGAGCTACATATTTATAGCGGGGGGAGCGGCGTGAGGATATTTGAGTGTGCCACATTGACCGAGTTCCATTTCCCCAACTTAGACTCTCACCCCCACACCTTATTTTCTGCCTCGAGGAAAGACCTCGTGTCCTCTGGCCAGTGCCAGAGGAAGATGGGGCAAAGCCCCCCCCCCACCGTCCAAAAACAAAATTGAAAAAAAAGTTTTGTATGCTATTATATTCTACTCTAGTGAGTTTTCTTTTCGTTAAGCTGCCACGAAAGAGTGGGGGGGGGGGGAGAAATGGCCATGCATGCAGGCCTGGCACCTTTCATCGAAAGTTTCAATGACCTCTTGGCTGTAGTACGTAACATAAGTTAGTACTTAATCAAACAAAAGATGGGAAAACGAACGTATTTATCGGGGGCATCCTTATTTTATCCCTGTTTTCACTAAAACAAAAAAAAAATAAAAAAAAGTACGGACTTGGACCATCATATATTGGACAGGCTACCTCTTACCCATTTTTTGAAGTGTCAACCATTCACAACGTTTATATGGACACAAGAAAGCGCATTTTAGCGATGCGCATCATAAAACGGCACCTGTGTACAAGACGAAACATAGCGATTAGGGCCAATCCGCTAAGGAAGGCGATTCGACCAGTGCGATCGGAAAACCCTTTCTTCCTGTCCTCCCTTAGGCGAAGAGTGAGCAAGTCCCACGCTGCTCTACCCCCTGCATGTTGTAAACTAGGTCACCTTAGACCCAAGTAACCAAATGTAATTAAAACTTAGTGGTCTAATTCCTAGTCATGCACACTCATTTTCAGTTGTTTTACCTAAAATTCGAATGGCACCAGTACAAATTACGTGGGTGCTGTAACTGTGTCCGCCATCTTTACCATGCTTTCTCCAACGGCTCAATGCGATTACGAGTGTTTACAAGCACAAAGACGATGCGATACGGATTCTGAAACCACCTCCGTGAAGCGCATTGGGGGAAAGCGCCACGAACGGGTGTTTACAAAACCCACGGAGGCGACACGGACGCGATGCGCATCGCTCTGAAGCGTTTAAAAGTGGTCATGTAAACGTAGTGATTATTTTCTTGTATCCTTCCTTGTCTTCCAAACGCATTTCAGGATTGGTGTCAGTGGCTCACCACGCTTCCAAGTCCTACCCACGAGGGGAAATGTTATATATTATTATATAGTACAACATAAATGAGATGACGTAAACATGACTTGATCGTTCGTCCTGGCTCACATGTGGTTTTTTCTGGAAGTATGCCATACAAGTAACCCGGAAGTCAACAATTAAGTGCGCAAGTGTCAACCATGTTTAAATATGTAAATAATTTTTGTAGTTACCCTTCGGAAATATAGATTAACTGTGTTTTTTTGCATTCCTTTCCTGAGGGATGCTTCTCCTTGAAAGTTGCTTGTCGCTTTAGATCCACTCAGCTTCGCAACCCAGTACGCATGTGCGATGCACTCCTCGTATAAAATGGGCCAGCTTAGAGAAGTTGCTGTCTTTTTTTCCTCCAAGCGCGTTCAAACCGGTCGCTCTTCGCTTCTCCTTCGCCCTCTTCGCTTCGCTCATCTTGCGGCTTCGCCCTCTTCGCTTCGCTCATCTTGCGGCTTCGCCCTC
>JAHWFP010242868.1:24199-41660 GCA_023313725.1 Lithobius niger
TTGCGGCTTCGCCCTCTTCGCTTCGCTCATCTTGCGGCTTCGCCCTCCGCCTCAACCCGCCTCTACTCAGCTTGCTTCCAGACGCCCGTCTCCTCACGACGGCTCTCCCGCGGACTGCTTCCCCACTGGTAACCGTCGGCTACATCAATCCACTGGTGGCTTCGCCCTCCACCGGTCACGGCTTTACGCTCAGATCCTGAACCAACTACTGCTTCGCCCTCTCCGACCACTGCCAAGCTAACGCCGTGTTCCTCGCTGATGCATCATCCACACGAGGAGGGCTGCGCATGACACAGCGCAGTGGGGTTGCGCAGCTGGCCGGATCTAGAGAGCGAAAAACCTCAAGAGAGAAAAGGAGCATTCCGGACCTGAATGCATTGACATCTACAGTTAGTATATATTTTGGGTAAGGTGATAAAAATCAATTTTGACAAATTGGGGTTATTCTAGACCTGATGATGGAGAATGCTTTTTCCGAAACGTTGTTTTATGTATTAATGTTGCAACCGTTGGCTTTTTTACTTGCAAAATGCAACAAATCCAACAACTATTATGAAAAGTTAGTAATAGTTTTCAACTATTAGTATGAAAAATCTAAAAACTACAATACCTAAGCCTAGATAGGTGGAGGTGGGCCTCTCCACAAAACAATAAGTGGGGTTAAAAAATTCTTTTGCAGTAGTCCTAGCCCACGTACTAAAAACAATCATTGTGTTCCATAAAATTTTTAATTTCAATCCTTACAGAAGTTAGGTTATTTTTATACCACGTGCAAAGAATGAAATTGAACGATATACAATCGTAACATAAAGCATCAGTATATTTGTGTCTAAAAAAATGATGCAATTTATACATCACACAATCAAATTCTCTCGTTCTAGCTGAACCATAAATTAAAACGGCCTTTTGCCTGCCAAGAAAAGTAGTTATGCTTCCTGAAAACTGCTAACCACTATTTCGTGATTGCTATGCGAATTTTTATTTTGTATCGCAATTATGGTACGCACTTTTTCTGGACATTTCGAGCCCTGTGCTCACAAATATTGGCCACAAACATAGCTACAGGTGGCAAAGTTAATTTTTTGTTTTTAATGTTTGCAACATCCATGCCCCAACATAATAAATGTACTTTCCAAAAGCTTAACGGTATTGATAAAGCTCAATGCTCGCGTGACTGAATTCTTCAATCACATATTCCAAAAGAAAACTTAGGTTTAACTTGTCACAGTGCTCCACCTCTTCCGTGACGCCGGTGTGCGCAACCTGTAAAGTAACTGCATTATTTAAGAGGCCACGTTCAAGAGAAGAACTGAATTCATGCACCAACCGATTCGTGATACAATCGTTTTGCATCACAACGAGCAGACGGAGATTCCGGCAGCAGTTAGCTAACAAAATGCAGATATCCTCCATATCACAATCACTTGTCCTACACCATGAATTTTCGTGAAAAGAGTTAAGGCACAGTTTTTCTAAACGTCCTTTTTGTATTACCTGTTTTATGCCATCCCCCGTCATGGCTATGTGGCTTGCATTCAAAACTGTCAGCAACGGTGCGTCAGCGAGGTGGGAAATACCTTCATCATTAATGCCACAATGCGTAATATCCAGTGCCTTAAGTTGTCTGCAATGGCGCACCAGTAACTCGACAGATTCCTCCGTTACGGAAGAGCCTACAAGCGACAATACTTCCAAATATTGCAACTCGCATAAAAAACTTAAATGTAGGTTTACGTCAACCCCCTCTAACAAACGGTTATTGCAATTGCGCAAATACAATGCTTTCAGCGAATTCCTGTAATATTTTATCAACTTCAGCACCGTTGGGAAATCGGTACAATGGGTTACATAACTAACAACCCCCAATCCC
Source organism: Lithobius niger (assembly GCA_023313725.1). NCBI lineage: Eukaryota > Metazoa > Arthropoda > Chilopoda > Lithobiomorpha > Lithobiidae > Lithobius > Lithobius niger. Next base: position 26,070 of record JAHWFP010242868.1, read on the forward strand.
TCAATGCTGTCACACCTCCCCATCAACTTTTCTGCAATAGTTGCAAGATTTGCACGGCCGTGGACGTAGAAACCTTTCAACTTCTTGTTTAGATGATCTGGAAGATCTTCACTCAGTATAAAGCCATGTAAGACCAAGTACTCTAACGTAGGGGAGAGTTTTAAAAATTCTATTAGAGCAGTGTCGTCCAAACAATCCGAATTCTTTAATCGGACTTCCTTGAGTTTTGTGCACCCCTTTGCAAGATTAATGAAGTTTTGTTCAAGTTCTGGCCCATCGTCTTCGATCTCTAAGTCCAGACGGAGATCGACGAGGTTGGGACAATTCTCCCCAATCAATGACATCACTTCGTCCTTCAACTTGAAATTTGAATACACGATTGTTAGTTGGGTTAGACTTCCTCCACATCGAGATAATATGGACGGTAAAATGTTGCCGGAGGTAGCATTCTTCCGATAAACTTCTTTTAGGTCCCGATCGTCAAATTTGGTCGGCAATTTCCAGGGAAGAGTTTTGCCGATCTGTCTCCATTGTCGACAAACCAATTCCGTCCTGAAACGTTCTTTAATGCTTAAATGGCTAAATATGTAATCCAGGATTTCAACTGGCAAATCGCAAACTGACCTATGATTCGAACTTGATGTCTGTAGGGTTGTTTTAAGTCTAACATGTTCGGCCATGGTTGCTTGGCACTGGAGGCCTAGAGGCAACACAAACATACTCACATGACAAAGTAAGCGCTCAGTACACAAGGCAAGCAGCTCCAGCGTCGTGATCGGTTCGATGAAGGCTTCGAATTACAGGAGCCACATAAAACTCGATGCTTGAGCCAGTAATTGGCGGGGAGGGGTGCCTTCGAAAATGGACTCCAATTGAGTTATTCAGGTTTCTCGTGGATCATGGAGTAACTCAAAATAGTCAACCCTTCTAGGGAGTTAATGCACGAGGTCGCTAGATTTCGAGTTACTCCGGGCAGTTGGATCAATTTTCGAAGGCATCCCAAGAACCACTGGATAAACATGGAGGTACGGAGCGCTGTAGAGGACATACCCCCCCCCCACAAAAAAAATTAGGTTTGTTATCTCGACATAACCAATTCGTTATCTCGAGATTACTTCGTTATTAATTCGTTATTACTACTTCCCGTAAGATCGCAGAAACGGAAAATCGTTATGTCGAGATCAAAGACCTTGGAATAGTAGTAGTATAGTTGAGATAGTCTAGTATAGTCGAGATAACAAATATAGTTTGTTATCTCGTCATAACGAATTTCCGTTTCTGTAATCTTACGGGAAGTAGTAATATAGTTTGTTATCTCGAGATAACAAACCTAATTTTTTTTTTTTTGGTATGTCCTCCACATGGCCACTGACAAGGAACAGTGGGAGGAGGGAAGGCGTTGGGTGTATGGCTACATCCCTCATTGAATATCACCGTACAGTTTAATGCTATTTATTATACTAGTTTAGCTTTGGCTGTTTGTTTCGATTGAGTTTAAGTAGCCTTCAAGGCCTTTCAAGTACTTTCAAGGCCTACAACCGAACCGACCACGACGCTGGAGCTGCTGGCCTTGTGTGCCGAGCGCTACTTTGTCACGTGAGTATGTTTACGTTTCGCCGTGGCGTTCGGGATTTCCCCTCGGATTTCCCGCAGATTACCTTTTGGCAACTCTATGCCTTTTGGTACAAGAACGAATCTCGAACGCCACGTGCCAGTGCGAAGCAACCATGGCCGAACATGCTCGACTACAAACCACCAAACAGATATCAACTACGACGAATGAGATGTCAGTTTGTGATTTGCCAATTGAAATCTTGGACCACATATTTTCCTATTTATATATTGAAGAACGTTTCAGGACGGAATTGGTTTGCCGACAATGGAGACATATTGGCAAAACTCTACCCTGGAAATTGCCGACCAGATTTGATGACCGGGAACTAAAAAAAAATTATAGGAAGAAAATTGCCCCCAGCATCATTTTACCATCAATATTATCTCGATGTGGAGTAAGTTTAACCCATCTAGTAATCGTGCATTCAAATTTCTTGTTGAAGGACGCCGTGTTGTCATTGATTGGGGAAAATTGTCCTAACCTCGTCGCTGTTCAGCTGAACTTGGAGATTAGCGATGATGGGCCAGAACTAAAGCAAAACTTGGTTAATATTGCAATCGGGTGCCCAAAACTCAAGGAAGTCCGATTAAGGAATTTAGTTTGTTTGAAGGACACTGCTCTAATAGAATTTTTAAAACACTGCTCTTCGTTAGAGTGCTTGGTGTTAAACGGCTTCAAACTGAGTGAAGATTTTGCTGATCATCTAAACAAGAAGTTGAAAGGTTTCTACGTCCACGGCCATGCAAATCTTCCAACAGTTGCAGAAAAGCTGATGGGGAGATGTGACAGCATTGAGGGATTGGGTGTTGGTTATTCCAACGATTTTCCAACGATGCTAAAGCTGATAAGATATTACAAGAACACTCTGAAAACGATGTATTTGGGTAGTTGCTATCATAGTTTTTCCCCAGTAGACAACAGGAACCCACGTTTGAGTTTGAGTTTTTTATACGAGTTGCAATATTTGGAAGTATTGTCACTTGTAAACTGCACCTCTTTCATAACGGACGAATCGGTGAAGTTACTGGTGCGCCACTGCCCACAGCTGAAGGCTTTGAACATTATGCGTTGTCGTATTAGTGAGTTAGGTATTTCCCACCTCGCAGACGCACCGTTGCTGACAGTTTTGAATGCAAGTTACATTGCCATGACGGGTGATGGTATAAAAAGGGTAATACAAAAAGGACGCTTAAAAAAATTGTGCCTTGACTCTTTTCACCGATATGGATGCTATCCTGAAAGTGGTTGTGATATGGAAATTATCTGCATTTTGTTAGCCAACTGCTGCCCGAATCTTCGTTTGTTTATTGTAACTAACAACCATTGTATCACAAACCGGCTGGTGCACGAATTCAGTTCTTCTCTCGAACGTGGTGTCTTAAAAAATGCAGTGACTTTACAGGTTGCTCAGACCCAAGTGACGGTAGAGGTGGAGCACTGTGACAAGTTAAATCTAAATTTTCGTTTGAAATATGCGATTGAAGAATTAAATCATGTGCACATCGAGCGTTATCTACGCCATTACCGGTAGGCTTTTGGAAGTGCATTTGTCATGTCATAACGAAGTATATTGTGGCCAATATTTGTGAGAAGGGTTGAATCTACGAATTTAAAGTGGAGAAGCGGCAGGAGGACATTTAAGGACTTTTGGGGGGGGGGGGGGGCTTGGACCCAATTGTAGTTTGCCTCGTCGACTGAGCTCCATTTTCCCTACTATTGACTCTCAATAGCTCCGACATCCTCTATCCATGTTGGCTCCGTCTTGTATGTCACATTTAATTTTATTAAAAAATTTGGAAAAGGTGGATATTTGACTCCAGCAGTGCGAAAACTCGGCGTTGAAAACTTTGGTATAATAAATGCCGTCGCAGTTCGCCACTCTGAATTTGGACTACGTTTCAATTACAATTAGCAGTGAAAATAAAATTGACAGCGCAGGTTGTCGTTGGAAATTGCATCCATTCTGAACAATCGACACTCAAAACCGTTGAAGAATCTGTTGCTCCATTGCGCGTCTTCGTTTATTACTCAAAATCCAAATCGTACCCAAACACTGCCATTTTACCCTCCAACAATGATTTCAAGTTTGTGCCACATTCGAAAAAAACTGGCACCAACGACTCAACTTCACGCGCAGACAGAGCGAACCTCTCAACAAAGTGCCTACCGTAAGCAGTATTGTTGCAACGTACCTAAGTTGGTCAAGTTAGGAAGGTTGCTAATCTTTTCCAAGTGTTGTAAAACAGGCTTTTGTACTAATTTTACATAGACACATTATCAGTAATTAAAAAAAAACCTACTGTATCTTTCCTCTGTCACTTATGTAAATAGATTTTTTTTTGGTATGAATTTGTACTTTCATCCAATTTTTCGAAACCAGTTCCAGGACAAAATGCAAACTAAAAAATGTAAAATCAACTCCTGAAAGTTCAACGGCACATTGGCTATTCTGTTGTTGATGTACATCGTTGCGTGCTGGTCCCGATGGGGAGGAATACTGAAAGCAGGTTGAGAGCAGCTGGCTTAGCTCATCATAAAACTGTGCCCCGTCGACTATAGGGATGCACCGAATAATGAATATACGACCAAATACTTAACTTACCGAATACCGAATAGGTAAACTGCCGAATACCGAATATTCGGCACCAAATAATTTGCCAAATACCGAATTATTTGGCTGAATACTTAACCGAATGCTCTGCCGAATACCTGTAAATCGAACACATTTGATCATTTTTCCATCTTTTATGAATGTCAGAAGACAACTCCTCACAAACCAAAAACTAAATGCTTATCTAAACGTTTTTATATTAACACAATTGCATAAATATATACTTAAAAAAATATTCGCCTGAATACCAACAAATATTAAAAGGCAATTACATCCATTTTGACATGCATGCTTTACGTTTGGATCACTTACACAATAACTAAACACAAGAATTGCGGGTGGAATATGTTACGTACGTCCGATACAACAGTTTAATTATTGCATCACCAAAACACAACATGGAGACCGCCATTGTTTTGCTGGAACGCACAGAAATTAATGCCGACAGATGTCACTTTTCGATTTCGACTCGCCGCCGATTGAGATAGCTCTATTAGCTGTGAGAGCTCGAGCGTCTGTCGGCCTTAGCTGGCCGACAGTTCTAGTGGCCAGTTAAGGCCGTCGGACGCTTAAGCTCTCACAGCCATTAGAGCTATCTCAATCGGCTGTGAGTCGAAATCGAAAAGTGATATCTGTCGGCATTAATTTCAGCGCGTTCCAGCAAAACAATGGCGGTCTCCCTATCGTGTTTTGGTAATGCAATAATTAATTGTTGTATCGGACGTACGTAACGTATTACTACCGCAGTTATTGTGTTTAGCTAGTGTGTAAGTGATCCAAAAGTAAGGCATGCATGTCAAAATGGATGTAATTGCCCTTTAACACCATTCGGCCAAAATCGGTATTCGGCCGGATAACGAATATCGTTATGCGGCCAACATCGATATTAGGCCGACTACCAAATACTTGAATTTTTGGCCGAATACCGAATATTCGGTACATCCCTAGTCGACTACTTACCGCTTGATGAGTTGGTTACTGGGGAAGACGAGATCGATTGTGTTCTGTGTTGGCTGTAAGAGTTAATCTCAGTTCCAAATCACTTAGTACTAAACATTCTTCTCATGTTATTGTTCTTTGATGCATCTTTAGTCGTTATAGGGACATGTGGCTACATACATTTTTAAAGTCCTGGGGTTCCAGCGATCTAGTGGAACTGGGTAGGTATTGTGTCAACTCCTCACAAACTATTTCACAAATAAATATCTATTAATGTGTTATTACATTGAAACAAGTCCTGCTCATATTTTGTTACCATCTTCTGTTATTACAAAATGTTGTTTTTGTAGCGTTGTGTGTCTGAAAAGGTTTTTAATTCTACCAATGTAGTTTGCAGCATTTGACTCTTGGGTGTCTGGTAACGTGTTGTACTTCTAAATAGTTTAAGCCGCTTAAAAGTTCTTTTTTTTTATTGCTACGAACTTATTCATTACCTGTAAATTTAGCAATCTTATTCTTAAATGCTTTTTCCCTCAAGATTTAACAACCAATCAGCTGCCAGCTCGCTAACCCCGAGGTGTGCATGCACACTCGCCTCCTATATAAACGCTTAGGGCGTGTACAAACCGTCTTTTATTCTCACGCTCTGGTTCGGATGTGCGAGTAGAAAAATTTTAATTCGAGCCGAGTTTGCAACAGAAGAATCGAATATCGAGCCGAGTTCGAGTATTTGATGGAAATATTTTGTTTGCAATTTTCCCTTTAATTTGTTAGATATTAGGAACAAAGATGGTGCTTAGTTGACTGTGTGGTTATGGTTTTCGAATTTTATAGATATAATTTGAAAATGGTTGGAGCTATCGACTTTTAATCTGCACCACTGGAAAGCTCTCATCGAGACGATCGATTTGGTATATTGGAACGTCAAAATCAGTCAAAAATTGACGAAGTTGTCACATTTTCACCGGATTCTAGTTTTTCGAGTATGGACGCGAGCAGCTAGCCGAGTTCGAGTACAAGTTTTATACTCGACTCGGCTCGAATTTTTCGAGTATCGCACGTCCCTAATGTGCGCCCATTCATCTCTCTACCGTGCACTGTGTGCTTTGTGTTTTACTATTAACAAGACCCCCGGAAATGAAAGGCTAGAAGACCGGAAGCGAAAGGAACCGGATGTGACATCCCGGAATCCAAAAGGGAACTGGAATGAAACGCTTGCCATTAGCTTGACCGAAAGGTTCAGCGGAAGTTCTTCATCGTCTCAAGTTTGACCTCTGCTGCTGCCTGATGCGGTTGCAAAACTGAAAGCGAAAGCACAAGAACGAAACCTGGAAGGCTTGAAACCAGCGCCGATCGACGTCTGCTGCTTCTCGGCGATTGTCGCATGAACACCCAGCGTGCCTGCAGTTTGTTCCTGCAAGTTTGACACTTTTCGATGCACGATGCATGACCTTCGATGATAATGGATCCTGCTCCTGGCTAACAGCGCAATCTCGAGTTGGCACGAGAAAATGAGGACGGTGACTTCTTCCAGTGGTCATGGTTCGACCTCGGCTTTGCTGGTTACATACATTTCCGGCAAACCACCACATGAGTTACCGTATATCAAGGCTGGATCTCCTGCAACGACTCTGATTGAGTCACCACACACGTGTGGCCCTCTAGCCGCGATCAGTCGATGTGATCTGGCGGCCCCACGTATTGTCTGTGGAGAATCAATGCTACATGCTCGGCACTTGTGTCATGTCTCGCCTGTTCACCCTCCCTTCCGGCCTTAACAGCTTTGCTGGGACGGTGCAGATGGCTCCAGCTGTCTCGTCCTGCTAATCAACGACTGCTGACGTTCAACTGCCCGCATCGTAGGGATGGCTGTTTCACAGCTCACCGCATGCTGACAAAGATTCTTTAAATCTCAAGATTAACAGATTTCACTACAATGCATTCAATTCTCATATTGAATAAGAATGAAGACATGTGAAATGGTGGCATTGACTGATGTGACAATTAACCTGTTGAGTATTGACCCATCTGCGTTTTCGTTTGCCATCCAACATAGCTCAGCCATTGAAGGTGGGGCATATGCATGGGTTCGAACCGGAAATTTCCTGGAAGCAGAAGTGAAAGCGAACCTGAAAGACATTAAACCGGAAGTCAACGACGAACGAGTGTAAGAGGAAGAAACAAAATGGAAGTGGAAAGAAACAAAAGGCAGTAACCGGAAGTGGAAAGATGAACGTGATGAAGGCGAAAGATATACAGAAAGAGTTTTCTGTTTTCTAAGTCTCTGGCCAAATTATCACCAAAACAGGTTGCAGTTACAAACCAAGTCTTTGCATCCTCAGGTGGCAGTCAGTCCAGAAGCAAGTGTTTGCAGTTCAGAAGGAAGCGTTGACTGTTCAAGTATAAGTATGTGCAGTCCTGTCGCAAATGTTTGTGGTCCTGTCGTAAGAATTGCAGTTCCGAAGCAAGTGTTTGCAGTTCAGAAGGAAGCATTTACAGTTCAGGTGCAAGTGCGTGCAGCCCTGTCGTAAATGTTTGCAGCCCTGTTGTAAGAATTGCAGCTCTGGAGCAAGTGTTTGCAGTTCAGGTGCAAGTGCTTGCAGTCCTGTCGCAAATGTTTGCGGCCCTGTTGTAAGAATTGCAGTTCCGAAGCAAGTGTTTGCAGTTCAGAAGCAAGAGTTTCGGGATCTGAAGGTAATGTTTGATGCGTTTGTGGTCTGAAGCAAGATTTGTCAATTCGGCAGCAAGTGATTGCAGTTCTTATGCAAGCATTTACAATTTTGGAAGCAAGAGCTGATCTTCTGAAGCAGGAGCAAGTGCCAGCTTAGATGCAAATGTTTGTAGTCCATGGCCAAGTGTTTGCAGTTTAGTCACAGGGTGTTCGCAGTCCACAAGCGAGGGTTTGTGTCCTAGAAGCAAGGGTGTGCAGTTAATCTGAAGAATCTAATTCTTGACGACTTCGCCTATCAAGCATTATTTTTAAGGCGCCAGATTGTCCAGTCCTCATATTGACTCCTCGTGCAGACGTTACCTAGACATCAAATGACATAACAAATTTGGAGTCTCAACGTCTAACACAAGGCCGCCTTCATGCTTGAAGGTCCGTCATTGTATGCTTCCAAGTCGAATCGAAGCAGGTTCGTGGAAAATTATCATTTCAAGAAAGCGACGGCAGCAAGAACCGCAACTTCACTCCAGGATGAAGATAACTTCACACCTCACCTAGCTTCTGTGGTAAACCCAGGACAAGAAACTGACTGTGTTGTCATATGACGACACATGTCACCAGTAAGAGGTCGCCTCTTGTCACCATCCACCCTTTTGAAAAGAAACCACAGGAAGGGCGAAACGAATACGGTTCCAACAAGCAAAATAGAAACTTCCGCTTCTTTGGGGCTCCATTCTACTGACTGAATGTTAGCCACCCGGGCCGAGGCCTATTTTTACCAATTGATACTAAACAACAGGAAACCCTTGGAGTCTTTCACTAAAAAGCCTGAGCTTCAAACCTACATTCAATGAAAACCAGCACTGGTATCAACATTACTTTAGGAATTCGAAACACCACCTTCAGTGAATTTTTCAAGCGTATATCGGGACATTTAAGGAAAGAAGCTATCGCGGAAAGCAAGGGCCCTTTGCGGCCAGATTTTTTGCTGCTTGATTTTTCAAAACCGACAAAATCCGGAAGAAAAACACTGTTGTTCAACATAAGCCGCTCAAATTGAAAATGAAGAACAAGAGCCAACTTCTAAGGTAACCGCAGACAGGTGCTGATGCACGGAAAACCTTGGATCTACTTCACCACCGAAGCACGTGGATAAATTTCGTAAATCAAGTTTGTTCCATGTTAAATTTCACCACGCTGACAGGCGACATTAATTCTGTGGCATTTTGACAAAAGGGCACAAGTCCATTTTTGGCATTGTTGAGGTTAGTCCAAACATAGCTTTTCTATACACTCTATTTGCTTTAACAAAGAGAGATTGGTCCACCCTAGCATTTTCTAGCTTATTTTGTATATGTCCGTTGGAGGTAAGTCCACAAGCAGCAGTCAATCTAATTTGACAAACGGAGCTAAGTCCAACATACCTCATTTTGTTCCAAAAATGGACTTGGGCCCTTTGTCAAAACGCCACAGAATTAACCCATAACATTTGGCCTGCTGTGGCCCACAACTAAGCACGAAGACAGGTGCGAAATGCAGAGCTAAGCCATGCAACGCATTACACAGCGAAACAAAGCTAACCAAGACAAGGCAAGATGAAAAAGCAAGGCAAAGGATAACGTAGTAAGAGAAGCAGAGCTAAACAAAGCAGGATGACATGTCTGCAAACACCAGTGAAAGCTCGACAGGACACCCTTGACAACTGTAATCAGTCTTCGAGACAATTTTTCAATGGAAATCTGATTATCCCCAGAGTAACCTTGACTCTTCTAAGAAGCTCTTTCCTCCTGAAGTTCCCAGAATTTTTTGTGGCAAAATCGAATAATCGACCTTCATTAAGAATCCTGGTAACAAGGTCCAGACTACATAAGGAAGACACGTTACGAGCAGTAACACCTGAGTCATGGAGTCTTATTCCTGGGGACTGCCATACATGAAATTAACAGTGTGGATGGCGCAGTGACGATTGACACTACAGAGCTCCATTTAGTACTGGACGAAAACCAAAGGGCCATCAACCACCTCCCCTCCCCTCCCCCCACACACAAGACAGCTGGCAGTGGGCATATTGGAGCGCAAAATTGATGAAGAAAGAAAACGCAATTTAGCAATTCCCAGGGTCCTCTCACCTACCTAACTTCGTTGCCAACACTCCCAATCCGGACTGCCGTCGCATCGAAGACTCGCGTTAAAAGAGTAAAAATGCATGAGCCCAGTTTCCTTAAAGAGGCTCCCATCTTCCAGAGCACTGTGTTCCCTTACAGATAGCAAGCATATTGGAGGTTGATTATGTTAAAACTACCTATTGAGTCATTAACCACTCACGTTCGTGAATCGACAACATGTCAAGTTAATGGCAGTCGTCTTTTGAAGTGTGTCCTTTTCTCGAGTCTGTGTAGGGTAGGTGTAGGGCTTTGCATTGGAAGTGAGTCGGTTGGCGTGTATATGTATGTTGGAGCGAAGTGAGGCCGTAGGGCGAGCTGAGCTCCGTTTATGATATACACTCGAATACAATCTTTGTAATCGCATTGCACAATAATGACTGCATCAATTAAAACCAAATTTTGCACATTGATAGTGGTACACCAAGAGATGGTTTGTAAAAATTGTTAAATCTGACATGTTATTCAGACACACTACCACAAAATGGAGCGAAGCGGCGTGCTATGAAAAGATGAGCCACAACGCTCTCTCCAATGCACTTGCAAACAACTGCCTGTCCCTGATGTATTGTTTCAACATTAATTTAAAGTCAAGTACGTATTAAGTAGCTAAACATCAAGCAATTATCACTCTCCAACAAAAATTCTTGCTCGTGCTTTGTCTGAGGAATAACGCCATCAAACGACGCGCTACGAAAGCAAATGGACAAAGAAACAAAATGTGATGACGAAATCAAAAAAATAGGCCGCAGCGCTGTCTCCAATGCAACACGGGTTACTCATTTGACAACCTTGCAGTTTTCCATAATTTGAACTTGAAATATTTAATTTTAAATCGAATTTCATCATATCGTGCGACTTTGCGTTTCCTTCATGTCTACGTTGCCTTCACCTTCACTGCATCGAGGAATAATCAAGGTGACAAAATGGAGAGGCGAGTTGATTCCTATACTGCCAGTTCCATAATTTTACACCCATCGTATTGTTTTAACATTAAGCTTTTTTAAATAAATGTTTATGCAACTTTAATTTATTGTGTGATTAATAATTGCTTTGCTCGACAGTGTCACTGATGACGCCCTAGTGTTTATTAATGTGTCTACATGCGTATGGGCAGAAAAGCAAACGGTGATAACAATGGTATTTAAGAGACGTACCACCGTAGGAGAACACACAATTGTTCGTTCGTACAATTTTCAGTGAAAACCCTGTCACCTCCATCAGAACCTCCACCAATAACACCTTTTTAAAAAGTCGTCACATTGCAGTGGTGGGCGATCCAGTTGTCACTATTGCATGGTCAAGATCAGTGGTGCTACACGTCTGGTGTGTTGAAAGTGCCTCCTTTTGGGACTGACTTCTTCAATGTGATGTGACGAATTTTAACAGTGCGGGACGGCTAAATGTTCTACCGGATGAGCCGTCCCGGGGCGACTAGATCTCAACAACGGAGTGACGACTCGCCTTTTACACGTTTCACTCGCATCACAATGACTATATTGCACTACCATAAGTGGTATTTGTAAAGAGTATAAAAGCCATAATCTTAAAGGGCAATTAAACATCCATTTTGACATGCATGCTTTAAATTTAGATCACTTACACAATAACTAAACACAAGAACTACAGTAAGAATACATTACGTACGTCCGATACAGCAATTTAATTATTGCATCACCAAAACACGACACGGAGACCGCCATTGTTTTGCTGGAACGCGCAGAAATTAATGCCGACAGATGTCACTTTTCGATTTTGACTCGCAGCCGATTGAGATAGCTCTATTGGCTGTGAGAGCTCAAGTGTCCGACGGCCTTAGCTGGCCGCCAGTTGTAGTGACCAGCTAAGGCCGTCGGATGCTCAAGCTCTCACAGCCAATAGAGCAATCTCAATCGGCTGCGAGTCGAAACCGAAGAGTGACATCAGTCGGCATTAATTTCTGCGCGTTCCAGCAAAACAATGGCGGTCTCCATGTCGTGTTTTGGTGATGCAATAATTAAATTGTTGTATCAGACGTACGTAACGTATTCTTACCGCAATTCTTGTGTTTAGTTATTGTGTAAATGATCCAAAAGTATAGCATGCATGTCAAAATGGATGTATTTGCCCTTTAACAAAACTTAGAAAGGAACTTAACGCTTCGTTGAGGTTGTTGTTTAAACTCAACGGTTCAAGTAGCCTACTGCATGCCTAGGCCTATCTTGTCTCTCATGCCATCGCTTCGTGAGTAGTCTGCCAAACTGTTTGCCAGGGATCATCATTTCCGTCAGGCGAGTTCATTATTAGCAGACAGTTAGATACTAGCGGAGAGACAAGATAGGCCTGATGCATGCAGTAGGCTACGTGAATCGTCTAACAACCTCAACGAAGCATGTGACAATAGAGATGGAAACAGAAGAAAACACGATTAGAAGCATCCTGATGAAAATAGGAAGACGAGGAAATTTTATATTTTTTAGTCATCTGCCTTATCGAAAATTCGCGATCGTTAGTTCGTGAATTAGCTATTCTTGAGCGTCAATTTTCTGTGCTTCACATGGTATTAGCTATTCGGAAATCAAACTAAAGAATAATTGTTGCTAGTATCAAATATTTTATTTGATGTAGTCAGCCTATGTAATAGGGTATATCCTCAAGTGACTAAAGTCCTCAAGTTCCGATTCATATTTAAAAGATACGTGCAACCGGTTACAACAGTTCACTTCTTTAGTCACTTTAGTGCTTGCAACAGACAGCGTGACGGGTTTTTTTAGAAAACCACGTTCAACAGAAGAACAGAATTCCCTTACTAGTTGATTTCCAATATATTTGTTCCGACTCACGTCGAGCAAACGAAGATTCGGGCAGCAATTGGCTAACAAAATGCAGTTCCTCTCCAACCAATGTTTGTCTGTCACAGACGGCATAACTACCAATGTTTTCCGGACGCGTTCCATGCGTAATTTCTCCAAACGTCCTTTTTCTATTACACGTCTCAGTCCATCTCCTGTCATATGTGTCCTACTTACATCCAAAATTCTCAACATTGGTGCATCTGCGAGATGACAGATGCCTATGTCACTGATGAAACATCCCCTGACGTCTAAAGCTTGTAGCCTTTGACAATTGTCAACCAACAATTTTATGAAGTTGTTGCTTATGGCACTGTTTACAAGTGACAATGCCTCTAAATGTTGCAAAGTGTTTCGATTGAGTTGCCACTCGCTTACGTCCAAGTGGACCAAATACAATCTTTTCAGCCTGATGTAAAACTTTACCAACTTTGTCAGTGTTGTTAAAGTTAAGTTCTTGTGATAATCATTCGATAGTGCCAATCCTTCAATACTGTTACACCTCTCCATCAGTCTCTCAGCAAATGTCGCAAAAGACGGGTAATACATGCAGCGGCAGATATACAAGCCCTTCAACTTCGGGTTCAGTGTGTGTACAAGTTTCTCACTAATCACGTAAAAGTAGCCCCCTAAAACCAGGTAGTCGACTGAAGGGCAAAGTTTTAGAAATTCGATTAGAGCAGATTCGTTCAACTCTACAGAGGTCCCCAACCAAATTTCCTTCAGTTTTGGGCAGCTTTTAGCAAGATTATTCAAGTTGAGGCAGAGTTCCGGATCCTTATCTTTGATGCTGATATTCAACCGAATATCAACGAGGTTCGGACAATTTTCACCAATGACTGACAACACTTGGTTTTTAAACTTGAAGTTTGAGTCTTCGTACGAGACTATTAGTTGTTTTAAACATACACCACATCGGGGTAAAACTGACGGCAAAATGTTATCAAATTCAGCGGGAATCGTTGCCTTACAATTTTCTTTCAGATCACTAACGTCCAATTTCCTTGGCCATGTCCAGGGAAGAGTTTTGCCAATTTCTCTCCAACGCCGACAGACCATTTCGGTCCGTAGACGTTCTTTAACACTTAAATAGCTAAATATGTAGTCCAGGATTTCAACGGGCAAATCACAAATTGACACATTGGTATTTGTTGTACAGTTCGTTTCGTCCAGTTCGGTTTCACATTCTGGTGGAAACGGATTTTGTGACAAGTTCCCCAACCGAGTTTTAAAGAACCTTAAGAATCGGGCCATGATTTGTAGTTTATGTTAACATTACAACGAAACTAGCTTTTGCTCTGCGCAGTTTTTGTGAAAAGGATTACGATTTCGCTGAACAATCAACCAGTTTTGAGAACCACATACGACAACATCGACGCGCCGCTTCGGAACATAAGCTCGGGATTTAAGGCAAGTAGTCCCAGGCAATGTATATCGTCCTCCGCAAGACCAACTGCGACATCAGTCGTTCTGTGACCAATGTAAGAGTAATGAGACATTATCAAACTTGAATTTATTTGATTTGAATGATCGATATTCAAAACTGAACTTTTATAAATCTTGGTGACATTATTTTAATCGGCCATAATCAAACTACAGCAATGTTTTTTGTTTCGTTTATTAGGTGTAATGATTGTATTCAGGGGCACATTGCCTATAAGGGTTATTAACTCTCAAGCCAAAGGTTGCACAGTTATGGGCGCCTGTAATGTTTGTTTGTTTCTTTTAATAACATATTAGTCACATGACGTCAATGCGGAGGTAGTAGGCAGCGATACCATAAGCCCTCTAGATTAACGTAAATGATAAGCAAGTCTAAACTAATTTAAAATGGAAAATGTAAGATTTTTCTGAAAATAAAATCAGAACGACTATTGGAAAGACCCTTTATTGCATTGTGGTCTTCCCATCCAATTTTAGTTAGACCATGGGCCCACCATAACCCCTCCCCCCCACCCTTGAGGATTTTTAGATTGTTTCATTTCGCTTTTGGTTCCACGATGGTTTGGAAATACGCTCTGTTTGCACAGCAATGATGATGATAATGACTCTCCCTTTTGTAACAGGGTGTGGCCGAAGCCGCCTAGCCCTCCAACACAAAAACGCCAAAAAAGTGGGCCAACACCCCCACCACTTCCCCTGCGGCTCCACCAACCCAACAGCAGCATCTTTCCCACCTTGACTCCTGCTCCCTCTTCCCTCCAACCCAGAAGCGACCTGATGGCCTCCTTCCCCTCCCCAATTCTCATACCCCTAAGGTCCTCCAGCCCCTAGCAACCTACGAGAACATGCTCCATCGTTTCCTCTCACTTTCCACAGACGCCACAGGTAACATCTCCATCCTCTTCCCCTGCTTTCCATTCCATCGCCCGAGTGTCCAAAGCTCCTGCCCTTGCCCTATACTGGGGCATCAGGTTTGGAAACCTCTCACACAAATTGAGTAACCCCTCTTACTTCTCTTTAATGGGGTGCATCACACACCGCACCCTACTTTTTCGGGGGGGACAGACATTGAACAGGAACTCTTTTGGCCCGATTTCATGCTTAACATATGTCAACGATTCCACTTTTTGCGTGTTTTCATTACATATTCACTTTAAAAAATGTTAAGGCTTGTCGATCCTACCAAAACAGCTGTACTGACCGCTTCAGCACTCAGGGGTAGCAGGGTTGACATGCGGGGAATGCGATGGGGGGGGGGGGCCCGCCCAGAGCAGGCACGCGGGGCTGGAAAAACCGCACACCCACCAAAGCCTCTCGCAAGT
>JAHWFP010242869.1:287-19197 GCA_023313725.1 Lithobius niger
CCAATTAGGAAGGAGTAGTCAAGAATATGGACCTCAGTGGGACGAAGTACAAATAACCAGAAAAAATTGTCCTGCGAAGGTCCTCCTTGTTGCTTCCCCCCTCCCAGTCCAATATAAATTCCTAGATCCGCCCCTGGTCAACCCTCTCACCAGATGAAAAAAAAGTGCCAAATTTTAAAGTATTACTAAGTGACTCACGACCATAAGTCCCATTTTTTTTACAAATTTGCAAACTGCGTACGTATCAAAGAAGAAGTCTTTCCTGGATAGTGTGTTGACAGGGAAATTGTTGGTAGATGGTGGATGGTTGTTTAATGTAAATGAATAACTTTTCTGTTGAGTTTGGTTGTGTTTTGCGTTTGAACAATTCGTCAAACACCTTAAATTTCTTTCCCAGCCTGCATGCTTACACCCTTTTTGCCTGTCGGGCAGGGTTGGCAATTTCCCGGGAAAAACAAGTTTTGGACAGGGCGCTGGTAAATACCAAATAAGTGAGGAAAATGTTATTTTTTATAATAATTTTTTTATTACGTACATGTTTTAAAGTTTGGAGCGTAACTCCTCATTAACACTGAAAGCAGTAGCCTACTAATTCTATTTGAAACGAAAATTCAAGTAACAGAATGTAGTGAAACTGCTAACATAGAAACGTTCATAAAATAAGGGGAATTCAGTAGTACTGTTGGTTTTTCTTTCTGATTTTGCCGATTGGACCCCAAATGGTAGAGAATGACTCAGTAAATTGGTGTTCGAAATTTTTTATGTTCGACTACTTGCATTTTACGTCCTAATCCATAACCCAAATGGCAAAATTCACAAAATAAATAGTCAATAAAAAATTATTATGAGAAATTGTAGCATTTCAATTATAATTTGTGTACTTATAACACCCAATTATGTTCATTTTCCTGTGTAAACGTTGCATGAGCAAATATATGTTGAATCTAATCTTTTGAATTGAATACACTTTTAATTATATTTTAACATTATTTAATTTTTAAAACTAATATAATTATATTTTAAACGTTATACACCTTTTCCTGTCTTTAACTGGGAATAACTGGGGAAAAGTCACCCCGGGGTGGTAAAAACCTGGTAAAAACCACCCCTGGTAAATACCATGCCAACCCTGCTGTCGGGCAGACGCTAAAAAAAAAACTCTCTCAGTTCGAACCTGGATAACAAGAGATTTTTATTTTGAACACTTAATCCTTTTAACTCGAGATGTCCTTCCCAGCCTGGTTGATACAGATCCTTGAAATCCTGGAAAAGTCCTGGCAAGAAGCCTGGAAAAGTGCTGGCAATATACCTCGTTCTTGACGACTCTTAGCATTTTCCCCGGTAACTTTCCTACAGAATTTAAAACTCCGACGTGGTATAACTAATTTCATAACTAAAAACGGTAAGTGCACAAATTATCACGGTTCAGACTGCAAATTTCATATAAATAAACTTCTTTTGTGCAAATTACAATAGGAGAAAAATAAGTGAAAGAATGTTCTAAGACCTTCATATGATTAACCAATTTCTTTTACAAAGTGTTAATTTTTGTAAGCGCTTCAAGTTGATCATGACTGCAGAAATTCGTTGCAATTTGAGGTGAAATCCGTAAAAAAAAAGATGGTCAAGTCGTGAATTTTTTTTAACGAAAATTGTATTATAATTTACGGTTATAAATCAGTCGGTATATAGCTGATCTCCTTTGAACCTCGAACTTTCGTTTTTGATTAATGAAAAGATTCTTGGCAAATGCTTCCCTTCTTTCGCAGTAGTTGGTCGTGCGACGGTCCAAGAATTTCACCTCTAGCGTCGCAATACCTCTGTGTCACAGAGGGCTTTTAATTGTAACGCTCTATCGGCAAAAGGCATCTGATCGGTATCGTAACACTGCTCAGTCAAAATACTAGAGTCCAAGACGCAGTGCGATCTTTGTGAAGGGTCCCCCATGGTCCCCTCACCCCTGAGCAAAGCGTGCAAGTACAGTCCAGTGGTTAGCATCGTCGTCTCCAGACCAAGAGAATGACGGTTCGAATCCCACGATTGATACAAGTAACTACTTAAAAAAAACTAAATACAGATGCAAACCTATTTACGTTGCCTTTTGGACTTATATGTCAAGACTGCCTGAGCGGGGAATCGAACCCAGGACCTTTGAAACCAAAGGCCAAGGTCCTACCGCTGACCCAGACTGACACGGCCAGCGGTAGGACTTTGGCCTTTGGGTTCGTTTCCCTGCTCAGGCAGTCTGACATACATGTCCAAAAGGCAACGTAAATAGGTTTGCATCTGTATTTAGTTATTTCTTGTGAGCCTTTGGCTTTCCCGTCTTTACTTAAAAAAGCTACCTGGTTAATCCATGCATAGAGGGTTAAAAGGCATGTCGCCTATAGTATAAAGCCACCAAGTAATAAATTAAATAAAAGAAAGACACCTAATGAGAAGACTTAGAAAGCATCTAAGTAGTTTAAAAGTTTGCTTCTTCCTTCGTTAAGCCTTTGAGAACCTCTACGAACGCTATCGCGGGTTGTTTTTCGTAGTACGGTGTGTGTATGATTGGAGACATGATGCGATATCGTTTCCTCTTGGCTTGGAGGCCTATGCGCCATCCACTCGCCGGTGGACTTAATTTCGTCGCTATACTAAAAATGCAGAAAGCAGCTCTATTGACAGTTTTGATAAAATAAAAGAAAGCCATCTAAGTGCAAAAAAATTCAACTGACAACGTTTCGGGGAGTCCCAGTTGGGGCAATTTTTCTTTATTTCTCAAAGGACCGTTATATTTAATGCTTGAATGTTTGCTTAGTTTTCTGCAGTAAAATTTATGCAAACGATAGATCCAAAAATTTTGTAAAATTATCAGCATTTTTAGGTTTTTCCTACTGCCGTGTGCTAGCCCAAGATGCTAATAACGTCTCATTGTTTGTGATTTCACAGCTGACCAGAGTGGACACAAATCGTAATTTTTAACACAAAAAAAAGTTTTCTTAAAATTTAAATGGAATATTTTTTACTTAAATTAGATTTTTTTGATTTAAATTAATTTTTTTTCCAGTTTTTCTTTGGTTACATGTTTGCTGAGTTAAAATGCAATAAGTTTATTGTTTTTGGACAAATTTTTATTTTTTATAACAAACCTGAGGTGGTTAAGTTTTAATAAACATTACGGCTGATTCAGATTTAAATATTTAACAGGGCTTAAGATAAGATGCTGGTAAAAAGAACTGCTTCAACTTTATGTTGATGGGTGATCAGTCTTCAGTAAAGTCATTGCCAAACGACTATTTTTTTCTCGTTCAGTACTTTCAGCAAAAACGCAAGTTTAGTTTTCCTACCTGGATTTTTCCGAGGCGGTTGCATTATTTTTGTGTGAACATTACCCAAATGCTGATAACAACCTCTCCGTAATGTAAACCTACAGAAGAGGTATTCGCCATAAGAAGCTGTTCGGCAACACTGTTCATAAGTTTATAGGGTGTAATCAATTGAAGGATTTTAAAGAAGGGTAAAAACCAAGCCAGGGCAGCGTGAGAGGATACCATGGTCCTTCAGCATCTATGGGAACTTATTCTGGACAATTCATGACAATCTTTCGGTCCAAACGATGATCGGAGGTGTCCCGGTTCAAATTCCTAGATTGGCACCTCCCTTTACCAGATATTTCATCTTCTCAAAAAGTCTGGTAATGTTCAAAATTGAGCCGATTCAGTCGCACAAACATTAAATTGCTTCGGTTGACTGAGGGCTCAAAGAAATTAATTTCAACAAACATTAATAAAACTCATCTAATTTAAATCGTGATTTAAATCAATCCACCCTGCAGCTGATTATGGCATTCGGAATACAAGTAGTGGGCTACGTTCCGAAGAGTCTTCGGCCCCCCCCCCCCCCCCCCCCCCCCCGCCTGCATCACCCGAAGCTCCAATTTTTCAGAAAAATTGGTCGACAGTGCACAAAGCCCCGAGTCCTGACTCGTCAAAACATATTTCACCATTTTTGTACGCTGTACGCTTGTCTGTCGTCTATCGGGCGCCAATGCAGACTTTCTGTAGGCGGAGGGTAGAGTGCGAGGTCGCATGAACCGATAACCTTCGCTGATAGCCATCGATGTAGGGGATTGGGGATGGAGTACCTTGTTGTCACGTAACTTTTACTTTATCAGTGGACGCATGCATTCCCCTCTTGTCACGTGCCCTTTTGGCCTAGAGTTAAACCAAACACGAGTGCGAGTAAAGTATCGCCAAAATATTAGTAAATATCTCTAAAGACGAGAGGAGGAACGAACTTGGGCGTAAAGGTAACGTATTCGACCACATGGTGTGAGCGTGGGACTTTGGCACGATTGAGGGAACGTAGTGTGGAAATTTGCAGGTACCACGTCGTTGGGAAACGCGTCACTTTGGTTTATTGAAGTTAACTATACACAAATCCACCTTAGAAGGATACCAATTGTTGGTCTTACTGTTGTTCTATATGGTTGAATTTTTGGCGACCTTTCTTTCGCCTTCCTTAGAATTTCGTGTGCAAAAAATACGAAAAGTTACGCGAAAGTTCTGAGGAAGCCGAAAGAAATGCCGCCGAAAATTCGACAATAGGAGAATATAGTAGACCAACAATTGGTGTCCTTGTAAGGTGGATTTGTGCAGGTGACTTCAATAATGTCTTCTTAAATTCCACTGTGCCAACCGGTTCAACGTCACTTTGCTGCGGATTTGTCTTACATTTTTACGAATTTTGACAACACCGCTCTATTTCCTGGTGGGTCAAGGTTGCCTGATTGTTAGCACGTCTAGCCTATCTCATAAGTGCAGGAGGTCTCCGGTTCGACCCCGACCTCAAGCCACCCCTGGCATTATCGGAAAGAGAAGGGCTCGTTGATGCCTTATGCTCATGTCGATTCCGATTGGAATTGTCCCTTTCCTTCTGGCGCCGTGGCTTCAGTTGGGCGTGCTTCAAGCCTCCAAAGGGAGTAGAGCGTGTTTCTGCTAATGTGTTGTTGTTTTTTTCCAGAGTTTTCGAGTTTTGTATGTTTTCCCACAAAGACTGGTACCGTTTTTTTTCGCAGTTTTTTTTTAGTTTTGTATGTTTCCATTCAAAGACTGGAAAGGTTTTTTTTTCTTTTTTAATTTTTTCGAGTTTTGTACCTATGTTTTCCCCACAAAAACTGGAACTTTTGTGCCGTTTTTTCGACTTTTATACGTTTCCCCTCAAAAATTAGAAACGTTTGCCGTATTTATGAGGTATAAATAGACATAAATCGCTGAAAATAATATTAAGGAAAATTGGAAATTAGCCAACAGCGAAAATCATACACTAGAAATAACGCTGTTCACTAAGCCACCTTTATGCACTTACGTTTCGTCGGAGTGGCATGATCCTGATTCGAACCGGCTACCCAGTTCGCCCCCAGATCACTTGCATAGTGCCTTAATCGCTATGGCCACATCCTCCACTGGCATAAAGGTAACTCACTGAACCTGTTATTAAGGTCACGTTATTTCTAGTGTATGACTTTCGCTGTTGGTTAATTTTCAATTTTCCTTAATATTTGTGAGGAAACATCGACTGTAATAGTGGACGTTTCAGGAAACTTGGAATTTGTGTGCTCTTTAGCTTCCCCCCTCCCCTCCACTTCCATAGTGGTGTGCAATTCATCTTTTGAAATAGTTAGTAAATAATGTGAATGCATGTCAATTGTCAGTTTGCTTTGTTTGTTTAGAAGGAAAATGGCCTCCATCGGTGCTGCTAAATTAAACGTGTTTACAAATTTCCGAATGTCAAAACAGTTCAATGAATGCACATTATTCACGAAGTAATTGATGTGCAAGCAGCGAACCAATAATAATATCAACTTGGCGGGTTTGAAGTTTGCTCGTGTTTGTTTATATTGCCAGGAGGAATTTTAATAATTGAATGTTACCGGAGTCGAGCCTATGGCTATTCAAAACAATAAAGTGTGTGCCAGCAATTTCATTTTTCTCTGCACACACAGTAAACAATTTAATTTCTTTTTTCCCCCAACGGTTGCAACTCTGTAATTTTGATCCGCGTCCATATATCCGTCTTGCATGCCCCGAGATCCTGCAACTTAAAAAAAAAAAAAAAACCGGAGAGTTGTTGTTATTCTGTAGAAAAAAAGTTATAATAGAAACGACTAAAACAAAGTCTGTTCGAGGATCGCAAGTTTTCCAAAGCAGGGTATCACGTTTTTTTAAGACACAGATTTTTTCTTGTTCTTATCCCACGAAGGAGGCTGGAACCAAACGATTTCTGATAAAAAGCACACGTTGGCTTTTCTGTATATGACTCAGTTTTGCAACGTTACTACAGACGATTCCCGTAAAGAGAGATACAGTACTTTCTTTTAACGCTGCAATTTTAAGAAATAGATTTCTTATGAACTCCAGTGGCAGGGGCCGGCAAAATAATGTATTTTTTTTTTTGGGGGGGGGGGTGGCGTCGGACGAAAGACTAACTGGAAAATCGTCTAATGGGATAATTGTCTAAAATGCCTAAATTGAAAAAATTGTGGAAAATCATCTAAACGGAATTAGTGTTGCACGGTATTAAAGGGACACCAGGCCTGCCTTATAACATTTCGCGTGCCACATTACAGCTACGCGCAGATCGTCATCAGAGCAATTACAGCGCCAAGGTCGGCTGGGGTGGTAGCTGCGTTCCTCGCATATCTGCTGTCTCGGTTGGCTTTGGGAATAGCACACGAGACAGAATCAAGTCAACGATTGCGTCGTCATAAAACGGAATGATTCTCGTATTTTAAAATCACAATTTATAATTTTCTAGGCTTATAATTTTGCTTCGGCAAACTATTGTAATAATTAATTTTATTTTTTACCGCATTAGTCTATTAGATTTTAGATCTTATCATAATTATTAGAAAATTAGTAGATGTACACACAGAGATGAAACGTTATGATTATTGTATGCGCGCAATGCATCATATAGTTACGGTTTGTTCTTAAATATAGTTAAAGCAACATACCGCCTGCCTTATAACCTTCCGCCTGCCTCACAACACCCACGCGACGATCACATCCTCGTATTTACGACAGCTAAGGTCAACTGAGACGGTAGCTTCGTTCCTCGCAGTGAAAATCATAGCTACTGTCTCAACTGGCATTGCGCCTAATAGTCCAGCCACTGTGAACCCATTGATCGTGTCGTCAAAAAACCGGAATGATTCTTGTATTTTAAAATCACAATTTATAATTTTCTAGACTAGTGTCTTATAATTCTGCTTCGGCGAACTATTGTAATAATTAATTTTAATTTTTACCGCATTAGTCTATTAGATTTTAGATCTCATGGTAATTATTAGAAAATTAGTAGATGTACGCACAGAGATGAAACGTCATGATTATTGTACGCGCACAATGCATGATTTAGTTACGGGTCGTTAGTAAATAAAGTTCCATTATATTCAACAGAAAATCTCCTAGACGCCACATTTTAAAACGTTTTTTTAGCAAGGGAAAGACTAACGGTAAGTAAGTAGACCTTTGGAGCCGTACTTGATGTGGAGGATCGAGAAAAATGGCGCTGGGAGGTATATCCCTTTAAGTTTTTTGCAGGACGGTACGGTGCGGTACGGTTCTGAAAACAGACGGCGGTCTACGGTAATATCGCGGTAATTTAGGAAATAATTTTGCGTTATTATCCACTTGAGCACAAAAGAATCAAATATGGCTCTTTGCATTTAATTTTTTCACTAATAGCGTGACTTCGCTTTCTTCTTGACTGGAGTATGCCATGACATCGACAGCACAAACACGCTTGTTATTGAAGAGCTGCTTCCCCCCCCCCGGCCGTTCCTCCCCCACCCCCATCCGCAATGTGGACACTTCTTCTGCCTAGCAGTGGGATCGGATTTCACTCGCTCGTGGAAATTTCACGCCTCCGTATCGGCGATTACTTATGCGAATTTAATAAAAAAAATTGCTGCCATCCAAAAACAAAAAGAGGGAAAAGGAAAAGATGATTCATTAATGCTCGTCAGCACCATAATCACGGTAATACCGCTGCCACGGTAATACCGTGGTGCTAAAAAAGGAACGATATTGATACCGTAATTTTTTTTTTTACCGTGAGTACCGATTTACCGTGCAACACTAAACGGAATATCGTGTAATGGAAACTCATCTAAACGGAATATCGTATAACGGAAAATCATCTAAAGGGAATATCGTACAATGAATAATCGTATAATGTTTAAACTTCTAACTGGACAATAATATAGCTGCGGTTTCTGATGTTATATGTATAGCCCAGCACGTGTATGATCAGCATGTATGATCAGCACGGCAGGTACATTAGAAGATTTTCCATTATACGAATTTCGTGTTATAGACGATTTTCCGTTATACTATTACTAGCATCGTACCCGGCTTCACCCGGGGATTTGTGACCCGTGGTTGTTTCCCAGTATTTGCTCGGTGCTGCCTGATCGTTCACTGCAACAGTCAATTTTTCTTTGTGTAACACCCCCCCCCCCCTTTCCGTCAATCCTCTCCCTCCACAAAGCAATATCGTAATCTAATAGTGGCTTTAACATAAGCACTGCCCCACCAACGGGCATTCCCTGTTCAGGCCCTTCCTACCCCCCCACTCCCATTATCGTTCGAAAAATAACTGTCCTTCGTCCATGACGTCATTTAAGACATGCCTTTGCGATGACCGCGCAGAGCAAATTGTTAGGCGAGGTAACAATGTGCCAATTTCAACTTCTTTTCAGGGCAACAACGTCCCAGTTTCAACTTCAAGCCAAAGAATTGACACACTCGCGTTTTCATTGTTCCCCTTCCTGGAGTCGTCGTTGCGGTTGCTTCATTTCTGCTATGAGACTTTGGTTTATAATGTAAGAAGATGCTGTATGCGTTCTTTAAAATTATGCGATTTTCCAGTTAGACGATTACGCCTCGCCCTCTTTCTCTCTATTGGTCTCTGTCTCTCTCTCTCTATCTGTCTATCGCTCTGTCTCCATTTCTCTCTTTCTCTCTCTCTCCCACTCGTGTTATGTTGGTGTCTGTCTGTCATCAGCGACGTCTCCACGATAACCTTTGAATCCGTTGCTTTATTTGTAGTTTTATGTTCGAAAATCAATAAAACTGGAGAAGGGGTTTTTAAGATATTGACTTTCAAAGATCAGAACTTTAATATGATATCATTTCTATGTAATAGTATTCAGAGGAAATAATCAAAAATGAAAGACAGTCGTCACGACTCACGACTATGAATCAGAAATCAAATTTTGAAACTTTGACACACGAAATGATCGTATCTAAACGCGTGCGAGTCACTTCGTTTCAGTTAAAAGGACATACCTTCTCACTATTTTCGAGCATCCTGTGCGAAATAACTTTTGCAACATTTACGTAGGATAGAGTGAATGTAGCATAACCGTTTCTCACCAGAAGAAAAATAGTAAAAATTAATGTTTACACACGTTTGAACTGATGTTGCAAAACTGAGCCTTACAGGAAAGTCAACCTGCAGGCACGTACCTAGTAACGGGTGCAAGTCAATTTCGGACATGGAATTAATTGACCAAATCCAGTTTTGTGGATTTGGCGGAATTGATTCTACGTTGGACAGTTCCAGTGTATGAATTCTTGGAATTGACTTTATTTATCTTCAGAGTCCTCTTGACTTGATTTGGACTTGGCTTTATTATTTGCGAAATTATAAACGTACTTGGTAAGAGTTGACTTGATGACCATCAATTGATGACCCATGTTGCGCTCAGGTTGACTTGACTTGCCAAATTATCCGTTGGGTGGTCTTTACCTAGATTTGATGTCATTTTTATTTGACTTAAAATTCCTTGTGTTGACCTGATTTGATTCAACCAGAAATTCAGCCCAATTCCACAACATCCAAATCAATTTACCCAATTTCAGCCCCAAAATCCACTCAAAATCGTCTAAATTTTCGGCAATGCCTTAAATTTTCTCAGAATTTACCTAAAATTGTGGACTTAGGCTGAATTGGGTAGAATTGAATGGCATTGGTCAAAATATTTCCTGAATCAACCGGGAATGTTGACTGGTACTAAGACTGGATCAACAGCAAGTCACTGAATCGGAATGAATTTGTCAGTTGAGAAGCGAAAATTAATTGATTGGAAATTATTTGAAATCGTAAATACAAAATGTGGCAATGATTTGAATGTATTGACGCATGGCATTGACTGGGCTGAAATTGACTCTGATTCATGAAATTGAATTGGAATTGAACAGCTTATCAACGGTATGTCGGTAGAAATGGATTTGATTTGACTTGCTGTTCACTTGATGTCTGGGTAATTGACTCAAATCCATTGAAATGGAATTGTGCCCATCCCTGTTTACATGTGTACCTTAAATGGTACTAGAGACCATTGATACGCAAATTCAATAAGCAGGCCAACCTTATCTTTATATTCCTCAAAGTGTAACCAATGTAGTAGCTACTAATAGGGACGGCAGTTGCTTTTTTGCTACTGCATCGCATCTTTTTTTAACAGACCGACCGAAGTTGTATTCCTGGTTAACGCACAGCCTCTTTAGCTCATCGCGACCACTGCCATTTTTCATGTTGTTGTTTGTCAGATATTTTTGTCCGCCGACATGCGAACACGGGGGCTCGATACGTGGTTCCACCCAGCGGGAGAGCCTTTGGCCTTGTCGGTGGGGGGGCCAAGGGGTTAACGAGGTCGATGTCGTCCATTGGCAAGGGTCGGTCGGGATTTGGGCTGCTTCTTTTGGCGAGGCACGTTCCTTGAGCTTACTGCCTTTCATGCCGTTCTCCCCTTTAGTCGACCAAGCATGCAGTAGCATTCGCTACGGGTCTTGTTAAGAAAAGATCCCTCGTCCAAGCAAGCTCCCCTAAACAGGACCACTGACGACGAATAGGAGGCTTATAGACTACGTCAGGAAAGATGTATGGGTATGCGCGAGTGCGTGACGTGCAGGGAGCAAGGCTGACATTGTGAGTATACACGAAGAATTACCGGAAGTATGCAGAACGGAATGTGGAGACGTTTTAGTAAGCGACTGAGTTGTACGTCCAAAAAAATATGCAAAAATTGCATTTATGCTTACGTTTTAAAACGCGTTTTGTACTCGTTCGTTTTCGCTATTATACGCCGAGTACTTGGATGAAATCGATAATTTTTGTGTTTTAATTCCTTACCAGATTTAATTTTTATTGTCGGAAAGGAGTGCTGAAACGCACAAATGATACATTTCATAGAGCACGAGTAGCATTCGGTTTGAGAATTTTTTTTTCGCACAACGATTTTCCGTAGTAGCCTAATTTCGTTTTACGGTTTCGATTTCGATTTACGATTTCAATTTTCGATTTACGAAGTAATTTTGATTTACCATGTTTGGTTTTATGATGTTTACGATGTCGTCTACCAACGTGCAATTGAACGTGAAATAGCTTCGGCGCAGTTATTTCGTATAAGCCTAATGTCGCTGATTCACCACGTTTAAATGTACCGTGACCGAAAAACATCTTCGTGTTTCTGTAAAAGTCCGATGATTCACGAAAGTGCTCTAATAGTACGGGTAAACAAACGTTGCCGAGAAGCAGCTTCGCTTTTCCGTAAAAATCCGATGATTAACGAAGGTGACTTCATTTCCCTAATATATGGGCATAATGAGAATGAAAGCGAAATTGCGTCCTCTAAGTGAGATTACTGTACAGCACGGCGACCAACCAGAAACGAGTAAAGCTTCGATTTGTATAATTCCTGAAGAATGCTCTCGTGTGGTGTTTCACTTTGGTCGTTTCAGTGTAAATCGGCTGGTGATCGTTTTGCGGAAAGAAGACAAAAATTCTCAGTTAAATGTGCATCTACCGTTAACGTCTCCACAAAGTAACAAATCGAACTAAGTTTTGTGTTCGATTGCATCTATTTTTTGCTTTCATCCACTTTTATTTTGCTTTCGTTCATTTTTATACTTGCTGCAGCAAAATAAAAGCCGACGATAGTTGAAAAAAATGGGCTAAAACGATAAAAAATTAAAATGTGAAACGCCAGAGATCTTTAAGATTTTGATATTTCAACTGGTGGATTAGACATGTAAACTGATTGGTAGTAGAGCAGCAAGTTGAAAATATTCTTCTGCTTCTTAATAAAAGTATGAAAATTGACACAGATGTTCCGGTCTGTGTCAATTTTCATGTTTTTCTTACGAAAAGTTGGTCGTAACAAAAGTGTTGTGGGATAAATTCTCTACATTTTGTGTTGATTTTCGACTTTCAATTGCTCCTGTACAATTAATAACTTACTGATTTTTAGTTTGTTAGTTTTTCGTGCAGTTCAGTTCTTACATTCATAAACCTGCAGTAGCTAGTTTATAGCTTAGCTTGTATTCAGCCACTTCAAACAAATTCTCCACTTAAATTTTCATTTGGTTTCTAGCCTGTTTGTTGACTTATTTACGTTTTATTATTAGCTTAACAGTGATTACACTAGTATATTTATTACAAAAATCGTAGAATTGAATCCATGGGGAATACGGGGAGGGGGTAAAATTAACACCTGTAAAATCCACCCCCCCCCCCCCCGTGAACCATTTCTTGGCCCTGCCCTGCGTACTTTACGTTTGATACAGTTTCTGTATATGCTTCCAAATTCTAGTCTCCATCAAGCCTTGAAATACGCTATCGCAGTTTCCAACATATTCGAAATGAGGGCAGATAGCCTACACCCAAATGATACAAAAGTCCTTTTGGAACTCTTCTGAATACAAAGAAGATGATGTCTTTATTCTTGAGGAGCATTCTTCGCTCATGCGTGTTTTTCCGTCGCTTCCTTCACGTCGTCTTTCCCAGGCTACTTCCTGCCCTTTAAATTTCAACTGATCAGGTAGCCTAGGTAGGTAAGTAGGTAGGTTAAGGGTTGGATGGGCAGGGGCAGGGCTTTCCGACCTGGTGAAAAGGGCCCTCGTACCATTCTTTGCACAAGCAAAACGGACAGCGACGAACTGGGGTCGAGGCTTGTGTTTCCCCGGCTGAATAGACTGGGTGGGAGGCTTGCCTTTCATTATCCATGGTTTTGTATGCGTATGCCGCCGGGTCGTTGCGGCGTTGGGTTCGGGTTCCGTCGTGTTGTGGCACCCACAAGGGGATGGTACCTGTGACCCACAGAGGCAAAGGCGCTAGGGTACTGGTGAGTCGGGGTGGAGGGTGGGGGACGTAGAGTAACAAACGAACGTATGGCAATAATTGTATGTAGGGAAAGAGTTGAATGGAACGCAAGGGAACGTCACACACGACCTCTTCCCAGATGAGCGGCCATTTTGACATCCGTATCCGGCCGACGGAAAAACAAAAGAAAAGTCTTACATTGTCAGAACTTCTGACGTTTTCGTGATGTTCTGTGATAATTGTGGAAACGCAATGTTGTTATT
The DNA here is from genome assembly GCA_023313725.1 of Lithobius niger. NCBI lineage: Eukaryota > Metazoa > Arthropoda > Chilopoda > Lithobiomorpha > Lithobiidae > Lithobius > Lithobius niger. Next base: position 13,706 of record JAHWFP010242869.1, read on the forward strand.
AATTTATCGGAGAGAATTTAGTCAGGATTAATAATAGAAAAAAAATATGCTTGCGTATACCCATCATTGCAGCCGGGTATTACAGCGCAAGCAAAAAATTAACCCCTCTACGCTGAAATATTTATTATTATTTTTCTTTGTTCAGGATGTAGGAAAATTCCTACATTGATGTGTCCGCAGTTAAAGGGTAACCGAACGCTGACAATTATAAAAAAAAAAAAAAATAGATGTGTAAAACACACACACACGCGAAACTTCCATTTGCAGTATTAAGAATGTGTAGTAAGCTTTTTAATCCCGGCGTACAGTGTAAAATATGTAACATTTCTGCAGCAAGCTTTTATAAGTCCAAAGAGGATGTATACATTGTTTACTAGACGAAGTCTAAAAAAACCTTCAGGCCCGCCTAGAACGCAAGGCACATGCCATTACGCCAAAATTTTTTACCCGCATCGATTGCGCCGACATTAAAAGCGAACCTGTTCGGGTAGTGTTAGGATAGCACTAGTTAATAGTTAGTTGCATTCTTACACAGACAAAAAAAAAAAAAAAGTGCTAACAATTTTGTAAATATAAAGTTACAGTAAAAATCCTTCTAAATAAAAAAAAAAGAGGTTGTGTAGAAATGAGTTTACAGCTACAAATCGCTAAAATTTACTTTTCTAATTTTCTTAAGTTGGTAAATTGATCAAATTAAGCTGGATTAATGTACTTATACATTCCCTGTCATAAAATGAAGGAGTTTTAACTTCCTTTTAACAAAACTTGGACTGTTTTCAACTTTTCAGGAAGAATAGGCCTATAGAGCAGTGACACGACGTAGTATTATTGTATATAACTCTATGCTGGAGCCTTAATAGGTTAGCTGCAAGGGGTACTGCAGCGAGAAACAGAAGGGCGTCATACTGAAGCCGATGCTGTGAAGAGTGATTTCTTAGACCTAAAACGCGTAATTTTTGTTGTTGGAGAAAACAACGTTATTTTAAGCCTAAGAAATTCGCTCTTCCGTTGTTTTTCCTTCCATTTTTATGTAGTGCACCTTGTAGTTATGCCCTCCAAAACCCATACTGGTGCCAATATGGCGGCAAATGTCACTAATGTGTACTTAGGAATACTATTAAAGATTTGCGGCACGCAAAATTTTCATTTTCCTTTCCGCAGTTGTTTCTGGGTAATGTTATTTCTTAGAACAGTAAAGTATATTTTCGCAGAAACTTTGTTTGATCACCTAATTTTTTATATTTGTTCTTGAAATATTACTGATAATAACTATAATCTTCAAAATATTAATTTCATTAAACATTTCACCGGTTGTCATTGGGTTATCTCTCTGATTCTGAACGCTTTATTTTGAATGATTTTGAAGTCTGTTACATACCTGACGCAAACGTCCATTAATTTCTATGCCGTACCTCATATAACTGGCTATCCAAGCATCATACATAATTATTTTTATTCTTATCATTTAGCATATTCCTGAATAGCTTTGGTAGTATTTGTCTTAATTTTATAATTAAGTTGGCAATACGTTGTTTTTGGTTTCAATTCAGTGTACATAGTTAGGGCCAGACAAATAACAGTTAACCTCAGTGAGTTTTAGTTTTTTTTTATTGAGAGGGGCGATCTTTTCTGGGATTCTCTGTCGTATAGTAGACGACAAGTAAGACAATTTAGCTGGAGAAAGTCAAGCGGAAAACCCAGCATCTTTGAAAGGCCACAGTTGTTGTTGTTGTTTGTTTGTTTTTAAGGACCACGAACCCAAACTGGCCACAGTGATCTGTTTGCAAGAACGTATATGCAATTTTTACTTATTGAAATTTTAATAAAATAACTGTGGTGTTTTAATTGTTAGATTAAATAATGTTAATGAAGATGATGACATGATTGATTTTACACGTAATTGAATTTTAATTTTAATTTTAATGAGCCAACACGGCCTGTACTACCACACGCTCAAAATAACAGAATTGTAACAAACGAAGAATTTCTTTAAGCGGAGCGCTTTTGCGTGCCTGGCTTACAATCGGAACCGTTCAAGGTTTGCTTTAAAATAGTGTTATTTGATAAATTTGAGGGTGTAAAATCTTTTTAAAAGGTTGATTTTGTTTTTGTTACATCTTATATTTTGTAATCATCAAACCCTAAAAATGAATAGGTATTGAAAAATGTGCTGAAACCTTTCCCTCTAGGCTCGTAAATAAATAACGTAATATTTTCTTATTCTTGAATAATGTTTAATTTGGCAGCCGTGTATCCTGTGGGATACTACAAAAAGGGACAAAAACTGATCCCATTGCGCATTACGAGCTTTATGAGGGGTCCCCACAACCCACTAGTTAGCGTGTTTGTCTCCTAACCAACAAGAACGACGGTTCGAATAGCTTGGCCGACCTGCTTATGGTACTTTAAAAGAAAGTGGCTAGAAGTCGGTGGCCAATTTAAGGGTTAACGTTATATTTTCTTGTATGTGATCTTACTTTGTGAGTGGACGTCGTTAGGAAGGCAAAAGGTGTTCCATGACCAGGCACGAACTCGCAATAACCTTAAAATCCACACGAAATTTTTAATTTTCAGAGCTGTTGTGTTGGTTCTTGTTCACAGGATGAGTGAAACATAAAAACTGGGACCAGCCCCACACACAAGTTATCAGTGGTCAGCCATGTTGGAAAGTGATAACACTGATAACTTGTGTGTGGGGCTGGTCCCAGTTTTTATGTTTTAACCTATTATGTACGTCATCTTTGTTAACAAGGAGCATAAAACAGCTCTGAAAATTAAAAATTTTGTGTGGATTTTGAGATTATGGTGAGTTCATGCCTGGTCAGGGGGCACCTTTTGTGTCCTTATATTTTCGTATTCCTGGGTAAGAATCCGTTTTACAGTTTAATTTAAACTGTCCGTGTTGTTTATGAGTGTTCGCCTATAGTTACCTCCGAGACTGACTTTTGATTTTGTTAATCACAAGGTTTCAGAGGCTCATGAATGTACTATTGTACGGTCGTACGTACAACTGCTGATAATAGTTACATGATTTTCACTTCTCAGCTTTCATTTTGATTGATTCAGTTTTGAGAACTCCCTTGCTTTAACAGTTCTGAATACTGATTTCGTAATTCAAAAACCTAACACACAGTTTTGTAAGAAGAATAAGGGTCAACCTGGGTCAAAATTCGCCCCGAGAATTTTCCGATCCTACCTCGGGGCGAAACACTCCCAAGAACAAACCAGAATAGATCTCATAGCTACTGAAGAAGCCAGGTAGTCTTTCACACTATACTTACCAGTGACCAGCAATTTTGACAAAGGACTTTGTTCCATTTGCAATGAGGCCAAACAAAAAAAATTGTTTGGTTTCCGTTACGCAGTTAAAAAAAAATAAGGTCGGTCGGTCGGAAAATTTTATTTTTTTATGTACTTTTTTTTGTTACTAAATGAGACAGTCTTACTTCAAGAATTGTAATTTGTAATTTTTTTTATGCAATAAAGATACATTAAACTGCAAACATGCTTTCATTTACGTTCACAGAGCAACATTTTTCTTTTTTTTTCCAGGAAGCATTTGAACCATTTTTGTGTAGTAGGATGGAGCGTTAAAATAGGAGGGGATTTTTTTTTCCGAGAAAGAATTTAAAATGTTTAGGGTCGGTTTTAAAAATAGGATCGGTCGGGTAACGCAAACCAAACCTTTTTTTTGTTTGGCCTGACCAGATTAACTTAGCAACCATCTAGACTAAGCTCTGCCACTGCTCAGCCACCGAGACCACCTTGAAACAATCAGTTGATTTGACAGTTTATTTTTCGGTTTATTTAGTGTTTGGACACTCGTTTGGACACTTTACGTGAACTCTTGCTTTGGTGTTGAACTTTCGAAATGACAAATTGAAGCGAAAATTGCAATTTGCGTTTTGTCCTGCAGGGAGGCAAGCTGACGGGAGCTGATTGCGTTATAACATAAAATAAGCTGTCTCTTCTGGTTTGTCACCTTGTAATTAGGCCAGACGGTTGTTTGTCGCTCACTGATTCGTGTTTTACGTTCTTTCCCGACTGACGTGTTTCATTCAGCACCTTGGTGTGTGAACGTGTCAGGTGGGAATCCAATTAGATCTGACCGCCACGCGGCGATGATGAGAAAATCTATTTGTTTCTTCCTTTCGGTCTTTCTCCATCGTACTCGCCCCAAATGTCACATTCTTTTCCTCCCAAAGTTTCGGATGGTTTTTTCTTTCTTTCTTATTTCTTTCTTGGGCAGCTGGTAAAGAAATTAACGGTGTATTGCAATAGTTCGTACCGATGGTGGTCTCTATAGCCACGTCCCCTTGATCTCGTGGGGGGAGAAATTACACAGCGATTCTCCAGTTGTGGACCCTATTTCTGGGACGACGCTAGAATCATTTCAGTGGGGAGGCGGCAGTGGGGCAGCAATTTTAGCCAGGGGGGCAAACCGAAAAATGTTTGCGGTCCTCCCTCCCAAAAAAAAAAAAGGATAAAAGTAAAATTAACATTCTTGCAATTCTTTCTCACGCCAAACGTTCTTAACTGTTTTCTACACCATTTTTTTTTTTATATTTATAAAACCAGCTGGAAAAATGATGATTTTACCTCGTCCAAGATTTTACAACTCTCACAGTAAAACCTAGGCTCTATTGATGTGACCTCAAGTCCTTCCTGTTGCTGTGAAAGAAACTAACGTAGTTTTCTTAATACGATACCAGAATTTTCTTCGTTTATACGTCTGATTTTGATCTGATGGTGGGGGGGGGGACGCCCCTCCCCTGCCCTCCCCCATTTCGACCGTGCCATGACTGCAGGTCTATATATAATATGTGATAGCAAGCTAAGGCTTATATATGAGTATGAGAGTGCAGTAGTTCGGAAATAATTCCTGTAAGAACTCTTATAATAACGTCGGTTAATAACGTTTACGTAAATAATCCAAGTGAAGAACTGCAGGTCCGTCATCTTGATTATACGTAGTTGGTAGACTCGTCGGAAAAAACCGCTGCCTGCAGTCTGTGAGTCCGATGTTTCATCGGCGACGCCATGGTGAGGGATACAGAATTTAGGAGCTTGATCTGTGAGCCAAGAAAGAGGAGGTCTAATGGAATCGCTTTGGCGACCTATATGTCCATGGGCTACGTCGCGTTTCGCATAACTCCGATTTTTGGATTAATTTATACGGAACGGTACCGTTTCCCGTTTTGCATAAACAACTCCAATGACTTCTCTTATGCATGTTCCCTCCTTTCATGTAAAAGTCACTGTTCGCATAAATGGGCACTTTATCTGGTCTGGAACGGAGTTCGTCACAACTATAACGTGGAGGAAAGAAAGTGGACACATCGTGTAAATTCAGACATATAAGCACTGGACAAAGAGGCACCAAGTTTTATTTCCTAATTTTAATTGTAATTGGGATGGATTGCTCTCAAATTCTGTATAGTTTGTTTTAAATCTGGGGCACTCATTCATGTGGGACCGTTGGGGGAAAGGAG
>JAHWFP010242870.1:0-21809 GCA_023313725.1 Lithobius niger
GACGAGGAGGCAGAGGCGAGGAGGACACATTGCAACTTATTGATTTGATTGGTGGCTGGCAATTCATCCTCCTTCGACTTGACTGTCAGGAAAGCAGTTGATGAAGCACGTACGAACGAAAGTAAGAGAGATTACCTGGAAACCTTGATTAAATACGAGATAACTTTCACCATGGCAACCATGAAGTTCACCTTGCCCCACCAGAGAAGGGGGTGCTGCTCTCCAACTAAACTCGCTCGCTGGCTGCGCCGTTCTGTCTCCAGGGGAAACTTGTCTTCCTTTACTTTGGGAGGAGCTGCTGCATCGACTCCGCCAGTCAGCCAAGGTCACACATCCTCCTTCCCGCTCGCTAAATACGAGGCCAGGGCTATACTACCAGCTGTCAAAGGAGGACAGCTGCCACTGCAGAGTTTTCGTTATTTGCACGCTACAATTCCAGGACGGGTTTGCCAGGCGTGTGTGCTTGATGAATTTTAATGGCAACCCTCCCCCCCAAACCCACCCATCTCGTGTTGCTTCTGGGTTTATTGGTGCGCTGGCCGCTGTTCCGAGATTTCTGTCTGCAATGCATAAAGTAGTCCAGGACGCTGTGTGGGTGTAGTTACGCAAGGATCTCGCAACGCATTTTCGCAGCTAGAAGCTATAAACTAATCTGATATATTCATCATAGCGTCGCTTTAGGCATTGCTGACTCTGGCAACAAAACGGTTAGAAACGGCGGGAGAAATTATTTCTTTATTGGGTATTTCTTTCTTATTGTAACGGATTGACACGCCCCCGATGTCAATAGTAGTTTTGGCCTATGCACCGACAACATAACACCCGCCTTAACTAAACCAACAACAGCCATACACCCACCCGTGGGGGCATGACCGTTTCGCCGAATTCCGTTCCGCTGAATTGTTTTTTTTTTTTTTCCAATTACGTGTCTCGCTCGCGCTACGCGGTCGCTGCGGCTAGACATATAACACGGTTTCCGGCTAGACACAGAAACTGTTTCTGGTGTTATATGTCTAGCCGAGCGAGCGCAGTAACGCGAGTGAAACACGTAATTGGGGAAAAAAAACCAGTGCGGTTTCAAACCCCAACTAATCACAAATTCCTTCCAATGCATCGTTAATTTATGATCACGCTGCTTCTAACCACTAGGAAACAAAAAATAATAAAATTAAATCGTCCATTAAAAAAACGTTAGGCTAATTTTTCTGTTTTGGTTTGGGGCGCCCAAACAGAGTTCGGTGTAGCAACGGTTCTTTTCATTTTTATTTCAACACTGTAATAGGCCTTCTCCGTTAGCCTATGGGTAAGGGAACTATACCTTGTCTGGCAATTTGTCAAAGTCACGTGACTCGACTGGACTGGAGCTTTGTTGTGCGAATAAGGAATAAGCGGGCAGCTGTCAGGTCGGTTTCTAAAATGTAGGGTGGCATGGCGTCTCTTTTACTTTGGCCCACGTGTAGAACTGGACTAATTTCCTTTCGAACGGACATCCTGAATCTCATGGTCAGAATCTATAATCGAAGGCTAGACAGACGTGAGGTAGTTGCTTGCTTGGTCAGCTGTCAGTCTACTCGAATTATCGAGGAGAAGAAAAAAAAGACGAAATTTTCGTTGGGCGTAGTCCTTTCTCTTTTTCTAGCATCCTTTCTAAACATTATTTTCTTGTCAGTCTGTGGGCGAAAGGATTACTGATTTTTTTCTTTCTTATTTACAAGTGAAACAAATTTGTAAGACACACTATTTCTAGCCTGGATCATGCAAATTTTAGCCCTCTGTTCGTTTTTTTCGGCCTTATATCCTTGTTTTGTCAGTCCGGTGCAGATTTTCATGCTAGATGGCATTGCCACAGAGAAGGCAGCCTTACGTCCGGATTTAGGACCAATCGAGGTGGAGGAGAGCATGAAGATTTTCGTCCGGGGTACGGGAGGGGGGATTAGGATTTTTTTATGGAAAAGGTTACTGGCCAAAAAAGGATAGGGAAATATTCTAAACTTGTATAGTAAAAACAGACACGACTGTGGACTACAGTGAAGCCCTCTGTGTGGCAATCTACGCGAAAAAGTGTTCGATGACACGTGACATTTTTTCGTCAGCATGGCCGCACACTGGGCTTCACTGCAGTGTCCAGATGCTACGACGGGGCACCTTATTTCGAAGTAAATACTCATTTTGTGCCATGTAGTGCTAATCACTGCTTCGCTAATTGTGAGCCTTTTCCAATAGGCTTAGTCTGATCCTATGTATATCCCTTATTTTTCGAGGTCAAAACACGAGTCTGGTTAACAATCCAGTTAATCAGTACTCGGCTTTAACTGTCAAAATGGGCTTGAAGTCCACGTTAATTAAAAAATGTAGGCCTGCATCCCTCCCGGTTGGCTTTCCTGTAAGGCCCAGTTTTGCAACATTATTTCAAACGCGTGGAAATGTTGCAAAGGCCTTCAGTTTCCCATTTTTTCACTCGTGAGAAACGGTTTTATTACATTCACTGTAATCTATGTAAATGTTGCAAAAGCTATTTCGCGCAGGACGCTCAAATATAGTGAGAAGGTATGTCCCTTTAACACGCCATATCACAAGTTTTGGAAGGGATGACACACGATCGAAGATCTTAATCAGGATATTGCTTAGTGCGTTAATAATAATCTAATGAATAGACATTGTGTAGACATTAATTATTACCAAGGAGCTTGTCGAACGTACGGAGTTACTTGACAATTTTAAACGTCTGTAATGTCGTTTGTGCTTTTGGAAATTTTTCAACGAGTTGGTCTAGTAATTACATGATCAGCTTTCATCGTTAAAATAAATCGGCATAACGAAACGGTTTTTTTGTTGTTGTTGTTGTTGTTGTTGTTGTTGTTGCTTATTGCCCCCTGTGTACCAACGTATAATGGGGAAGTGGAAATTGCTTCCTTGCCGAGGAAAATTCTGTGAAGCATTTCTTACCTAGGCCTTGTACGTTTGCTCGTGTCACTGCAGCGTATGGGCAACGTGACCTCGATAGCAAGAAACACTTGACAAAAATCGTTTCCGGATTTTGAAAGCACCGGACCGCCAGCTCGGAAACAATTCGATTTTACAAATAACCCAAGCAACCCCTTTTTTTTTTTTTGAAAATGGTAATTATGATTTTTTAACACTGCTGGAGAAACTGAGGATACGTAATGGCGTATGTACCCAAAAATCAATTTACAGAAGTCGCTGTAAAAAAAAAGCACTAGAAATAGTCAATTTAACGTCTAGGAATTGCCCAGGATCCTTTACATGATCTCGAATCCTGAATGTATTGGGTGGACGAAAGCCAGATTCGAACTCGGAACATCCGGCAAATGAGGCACTTGTGTTAAACACACAGCAACATTCACGCTGCACAACACAACAAAGGACACCAACAAAAATCATATGCTAAATATATATCCAAGATTATGGACTTGTCTCGTATTTGTGGACTTGTCTCGTATTTATGGACTTGTCTCGTATTTGTGGACTTGTCTCGTATTTGTGGACTTGTCTCGTATTTGTGGACTTGTCCGTATTTATGGACTTGTCTCGTATTTGTGAACATGTCTCATATTACATTTACTTGACGTAGGTGGGATCTTAACCAGCTAGCTCCTTAGTATTATTCAGTCATCCTTGTCATCTGAGCCGTAATTCGTATCCCAATCACATCGTCTCACTGTAATATTTAATAGTCCTTAAATATTTGTCGTCCAATAGTGTTGTGACAATGAAAAGTAAATATTTTAAATAAGTTTAATTTCATTAAAACTTTTTTATCCGTTGGAAAAATAGAGTAACTCCCTTCTAACAATGCATTCAAATCTCTGGGCTGTTAAGTCACTATTTCAACTAAAAGTCACATTTTTGGCTTGAAATGGCTACATTTGATCTTTTTTTTGTTTTTGGTCAAGCAATGTTGCTGGGTGTGAAGAACGTAGTGAACATAAAAGGACTGTTGACTTGCTTCATAAACTTGTGAATAAATAAAATGAAAGTCGCCTCTTATACCTAAGTACTTCCTAAAGAATGATAAGAAAAAGAAGAAAAAAAAGTGAACTATACCCTAATCTAAATAGAAATTGTTCACTTTCCAGAACCTGCAAGTAATAAAGAATAAGTAAAAAGTCCCTTTGGTAAATTTTTTGTTCTATTTTTGGTCACTTAATTGTAATTAGAAGTCACTATTTCAACTTTTTTTTTTTAATATTATTGTTCCTTATCCGGACCTGAAATCTGTAATAGTGATTTTATACGGAATAATGTTTGCGTACTGCGCCGTGCCATGCCGAACCGTGCGGAAGCGAGCCACGATGACCGCTTCACACCTGGCTGGCATTATACCTAGGTAGCAAACGCTACTACTATTATAAAATTTCCGTAAAAATGAAGCGGTAGTGCCGGATTTAAGTAATTTTGGTTGTAAAAAGTGCTGTCGGGTAGTACAGAATAGCTACGGTGTCACGAGACAAAGTCAGGGTTGGTGCACTCTCTCCCCCCCCCCCCCCCCTTCATTTCCTCCTTTGGAAAAGGGCTGAGTGGCACGCCTTCTTTTCTCCTTTGCCCGTCAGCTGCTGCCATCTGTCGCTAGCTAGCTCACCAACCCACCTGTTCAATACAGGCCGACCACCACATGCTGTTGTTAGGCCGGCCACACCCACTTAAACCTGAACTACCTTCTCCGCATCTTGCAAAACTTTTGGGTTCAGTTTTCTGCCCTTCGGATTCTGGTTCGAATTTTACGTAAAATAAATAAGGAATAAAAGCCAATAAAGACCAAAACATTACAATTTCACTCGACTTTTTGAGTCGTCTCAGACTCGGCACGATAATTCGATAATATCGCGATAAAAAAATGTCTTCGATTATTGTTATCGCACTTTTTCTGACTTATCGTGCAAACGCCGCTTACCTTAAATTGTCATATCTCGGAAACCGTAATAACCAAACACAAGCGGTTTGTGGCATTGTGTGCGGAATTGCAAGGGATCTCCAACCCAGTGTGAAATACTGTAGCTGATTGGAGAGTCAGTTTAATGCAAACAATATTTAAGCATTGAGAAGCAGCACAACTGCCTGATTGTTTCTACATGGTTAGGAAGCAATAGCAAGTGCATCTTCATGTCTACTGACCAAATGGCGAGTGCCACACAATCCACATTCGTGTAAGTTGCACTGTAGGCTTCAGCATTTTTTTTTAAATCAACAAAATTAAAATGGTTATTCCAGCCTCAAAATTTGTTTTATCGCGATAATTTTAAAATTTTCATCTGGATTAAAAAAAAAATTGTATCGTGCTATCCCTAATCAAGACTACATGATAACAAACATATTTAATAAGGAATGACAGTCATTAAAAGGTATCATTTTAAAAACCCGTGTTCACCACAACAAACAGGCAAATGACAGACCGGACAGAACCCAAAGGCCAAGTAAACATTGACAAATTTTTAATTTAAAAAGTTTAAAGTTGGCCAAGAAGGGACGTCGATTAGTGCTTCGTTCTGAGCCTGCACGCAGCACTGATCGAGGTCTCTTCTTCTTGGCCACTTGTAAACATTTTAAATCTTTAAATGTTTAGTTTGCCTTTCGGTTCTGTCAAATCTCGCGTTTGCCCCTAGCCTGTTTTGTTCTGGTGAACATACGTTTCTGAAAATATGCCTTTTAATAAGCTAATCATAAAACCCTAACCGGCAGAAGTGATAAACGTAGTTCGATGTAGAATCTTGTCCCAACCGAGAGTGCAATTGAATGCCAACTTAGGTTAAATAATAGTTATTTTCAGCTAATTCAATTGTTTTTCTTGTACAGTAGTATATTTAGCTTGTGCTAGCAAATAAAAAGTGATGACCAGCGCCAAATTTGCCCACCAGGCAGAGCCTGCGAACCATGACATTTGTTTTCGTGGTCTAACTCTGAACCCGTTAAGGTCATAACCGTGACTGGGACTCCATTCGACCGAATGTGCTTGGTCATAAGCCGGCAATGGAGTGGGATAGCCTACAAATCAACATATTATTTAGAGGGAATACATGCTAATATTTACAGCTATTTATTTCGACGTTATTAAGGCTAACATCACAGGGACTGAGGCTGTAAACTCACGGTTGGGACCCTACCCCCATGATTCTTCTACACCAAAGGTGCCCGCAGAATAGCACACACAAAAAAATTGGGGGGGGGGGCCCCCCCGCCCCATTTTTTAGGACTTTTTGGGGGGACGTGTCTTCTTTGCCAAAAGTCAGTGTTACGGATCATTTGAAAATCCTTTGTTAAAGATTTTTGTTTTTATGGATTTTGTTCATGATTCTTTCTACCAAAAGGGCAAGGTGGCAGGGGGGGGCTCTTTAGCGCCAAAGGGGGGGAAGGGGGCTTGTCCTACACCACAAGAATAATTTTTACATCTTTTTCCTTGCTGTTAAGCTCCGGTTCCGCCCAGTTTCTCCCCCCTCCCCCACCCTCTTTCCCCTTTCCCAAATGATCTGAATTGAATTTTTTTTTCTGTTACACTTGGTTTGTATGAATTTTAACGTATTTCGTTATAGGGCCCCCCAGTACAAAGTGTCTTGGGTCCTCCGACTTTGCAACCCCATTACCCCGATATTTATGTTCCTGTGACCCCCCTCCTGCCAGACTGGGAGTGTGAGAGACTCACTCGCATTTAAAAAAAGTATGGGAAAATGTTTCATTTAATACCAGAAGCAAGGGGAAATAGAATCGCATCTGTATTTACATTCTCATGCGTCAGACATTCTTCTAATTTGGGTTAATACACACGGACGTGACAATGGTATAATACTGCGTATACTCGTGTTTACTCCATACAGATTTGACAAGGGCTTGAGGAAGTACGACGCAATTTTTATTACATTTTTCCTTTTACCAATCCTGCCTGCTTGGGACGCTGATGATATGTTGGATTGCAGGAAATTGTGCGTTATTGACAACAAACGCCACCGGCGATAGAAATCAACTCGCCCAATTTAATTACAAGCTCTGTTTCCGGATGCTGGCTTGAGGTTTCCCAATCATCCGACGAAAAGTGCAATGGTTTTTGTGTAGTTTCTGTACGGCTCCGACGCCGATCTACGTCACAGATGTACGTGGGTTTTACAAAGATGTTTCGGGCTAACGCGGGGTGAAAAACCTCGCTTGTTTTTCACGTCACTTGTCTGCTTCGTAGTCAGCCGTCAAATAATGGGTACAGCTTGCAGGGTTGTGAATAACTTCTGTCCTGTGACGCATTTCTGAAATGTACAGTACAGCATTATTGACGTAAACGCAAGCGATTTTCTTTTTGAGCTTTAGAAATCATGACTGGGTTCATGAACCATAATTACCAGGTCAGTACAGGAACCTTGAAACCTGGAATCGTTTGGGAATTACCAAAACGGGTGAAAGCAGTTGGGAATATATAACTGAACAAAAAACAGCTTCGACGTTTAGAAAAAAAAAAACACTAGAGCTCGTATCCCCATACTCACAGCTGGGAAGGTAGCCTACACGAATAAAAGCTGATTAGAGCTCACTCGAATGCAAGGAACTATAATTTGAACTCCAATTCCAGTAAACAAGGACTGTTTTTAATCACTGGTTATGTCAGATAGTGAACGCAGTTTGTGTTTGAAATGTTTAATGTTAACGTAAACGCTAGCGATTTCTTTTTGAACTTTATAGGTTCGTAAACTATAATTACCAGGTCAGTACAGGAACCTTGAAACCGGGAATAGTTGGGGAATTACAAAAAAATGGTAAAAGCAGTTAGGGATCTGGGAATCTATAGTATATTCAGGGAAAATCAGGTGCATTTTTTAGGTGGGTCGGGCAGTCATGCCACCCTGACCCCCTCAAAATAATTATGGGTTGATTCCCCAAATCGGAAATTTGCAGAATGAGACCCCAAAAAGAAAAATTCAGGAAAATTTTAATAAGATAATTTGTGCACATCCCGAGTTGCTTGCTGGAGCAGCTTCTAGCCTATTGCGTAATTTTGCATGTCAACCACAGAAAGTTAACTTAATATTATTAAATTAATAAAATCAGATTGTTTCCGTCCTGCCCAGATGATGGCAAATGTTAAGACACATTGCAACTTAGCTTATTTTTCCTTGTTAGTAATAAGTTTCTGTAAAGATTCAGATATAGGAGACATGTTTTTGTATGTTTGGTCAATTTTTATAATTTCCTCAGTATAATTTCTCACTGGAAGTTTTACGATTTACAATTATTAATATCTTTTATTTTTGTCTTCAGGTTTTTGTTATATTTTCACACTTGTTCCTCATTTGCATACTTCTATCATTTTAAACCAGTATGGTATAACGGAAATAGGAAACCAAGCCAAACAACAAAGTCATACATTCGAAATAACGTAGTACAGTAAGCCACCAGTTAGCACTTGGACATCGTCGAAGTGGCGTAACTCTGATTCGAACTGGCAACTCAGTCCGTCCCTAGTTCACTGTCACAATGCATCGATGTACCCACGCTTCCACTGGCATAAAGATAACTCACTGAATCCATTTTTGCTAGAGTATGATTTCGTTGTTTGACTTGTTTTCCCGTCTCTTTTATATAATTTACTGCAATTTGTGTGTATTTATTCAATTATTGTAGCCTAGTTTATAGTATATGCCAACACCATCCCTCTCCTGGCCGAGATAGTGTAGAGGAATAACCTACGTAACCTCATAGATATAGATAAAGATTTTAGTGGCTGCTAGCTATTATTAAATTACGCCACTAAAGAGATAATCTTTGGGATTACCACTTATTGTACCCTAGAATGGGATGAGCTTTGATGTTTGTGTTCTGGTGGCAATAAAATCAAAGCTTCCATCATCATCATTTGGGAAAACTGTCTCCAAATTGCTTTGCCCAGTGAAACTACACACATATTATTCATACTGTCTGACAGTCTGTTGCATTAAACTTTACACTGCAGAGTGCGCTGACACCTCATTGAACACGAGTTTCATCTTTTCACAATTTTTGTAACAGACGACATTGATTGCTATTAAATTCCCAATTAAAGTTCGATGTTGCCACATACCATCATGCGGTGCCAATGTGCCAGACGTGTAATGATAATGTTTGAAATGATACAAAAACTGCTAGGGTGTAGACTTTTAACCATTCCACACACTCATAAGTACACCTTTCAGAACACAAAATTGCATAGACAGCCGACTATTAAGTAACTAGTTTAATGTGCAAAATAAGAGTGGCGAATTTTATCGGATAACATCACTTAGTTCATTTTATCATTCTAAAAGATATTTAATTGGCTGACGACTTATAACTGCAGCCTGGTGTGGTACATTCATTTTATAAAATGTAATCTGGTAGATATCTAAAAGAATATGATTATTGAAACCACCATACTGACTTGCATTAGTCAATTGCCATTTAGAAATTACAAAACAGTAATCCGATACAAATTTTTCGAACTCGTGCCAGTCCGTATTTTCCTGCATTTGGTTATGAAACAGTTATCCCGTGATGCGGTACTACGCCAATATGATTTTTGAGCAGGTGCAGCCGTTGTGTCCAGTCTTGCCAGAATAAACCAGCTGAAAGGTACAGGAAAAGTCAGGTGGCAATTTTAGAGTTTAGCCAGTGTGAAATTAGGGCCATCAAGTTGTGATCCCAATCATTGATCTGCCTTGCTCCACAAACGATCATTCTGGCTTCAGTGATCACTTGAGTTCATCAGTGAAGCCAAGGTGGCACGCGTGGAGACTAACTACATCTCGTTGTTTTAATGAAGTTACAACTAAACGCTTCAAGCAGACCTCAAATGTCAGATTAACCGAAATTTATGGTTTTGGCGAATGTACTTAGAAGATGCCACATTTTGTAATATTGAACTTATAATGCCATTTGGAAAATTTGTACGCAGGGTAGTACAGTAAATGACAAGTGAATTCCCATCAACATATCAATGCTTGGAATTTCTAGAGGTCAGGGAAAAAAAAGTTCTCGGAAGTGTTTTTTTCTTTATTAAAATCAGTAAATTAACCTATTCAGTAACGGTTTATTGGAATTGCTTATCAGAAATCAGTGTGTTTTAGCTTGACTTTGCTTGGTTGGTTGATACATTTCATGTTCTTCAGTTATGGCTTTGAACTTGAAAGTTATCATCACTTACACCACTGAACGTGAAAGTTGAAAACTTTTTAATTCAGTCCCTGAATTAATTAACTAATTTCCTTTCTATGACAAATTGTGTTTTAGCTAAAGAGTTGTAAATCCCACAACTAATTTGTTTTTTTTTTCTTTTCTTTTACAGGAGAACGTCCATTTCCTTGCTCGTGGCCAGATTGTGGCAAGAGATTTGCCCGTTCCGACGAATTAGCCCGTCACTTCCGGACACACACTGGCGAAAAGAAGTTCTGCTGTCCAATCTGTGACAAGCGCTTTATGCGAAGCGACCATCTAACCAAACATGCACGCCGCCATCCTGAATTTGAACCCGGCATGCTACGGCGGCGGCCGCACAAAGCAGGCTCTCTTCACTCAAGTGATTGCACCAACTCTGAGACTTCAGAGCCAATTCCATCACCCTGAGTAGCCAATTTGTCTTATTTACCTTACCTATTCCCATCCTTGCAGCGACATCTGTAAAGTTAAATGCTTTATGACGGAGTAGAAGGAAAATTTTCTTAACTCCATTATGTCAGCAGGAACCATGGTTGTATGCTATTGACATAGCTGCAGTTGTATACTACTATAGTCTATTTCAGCATTGGAAAGCTGTGAAGGCAGTAACAGTGATAAGTAAACTGCCTCCGTGCCGACCCCCAGCTAGTACGGGACATTACCATAATGGATGCATATCTCCAATCAACCTCTCTGCAGCATGACAATGTTGCCGAAATAGAACCCTTTTGAAATGTTCGGGCAAAGGCTTCGTCGTGGCGAGTGATCCTTGAATTTGCCTGCAAATGTTGTCATCAATAGCCAAAGCAGACTTCAAACACCAGGTTGTGTGTGATTTAATGAACAAGGGTACTTTATAATCAGTTTGTTTCTACTTGTTTAATGTTAGTTATTTGCATTATACTCGCAGTACGTGTAGGGTGCTGTTACTAGTGTGTTCAATTCCAAATTTTCTTCGACTGACATCGCACGTTTTACTCTGCTTTTAGACATATGTGTTCTTAAGCCACCCACATTGTATAACATACCAATAATAATTTTAATGTGGCATTACGCATGCACCGCTTAATTCGTACCTAAATTATAATGTACCATAAAGTATACAGGTCTACACCCTGCCGCAATTGTTTCTGTTATACATAATACCGTTGTAATTAGTATATACAGTACCAGTTCAGGTTCACCATACTAGTCATCCCCATTACTGTATTATTATCAATCATTGATGAGTGTTTTGATTGTTTAATAAAAATAAATCCCTTGGCATTCCACACACAAATTATTTAACTGTAGCTGGGTTCTTTCACAGAATCCAGTCTAGCCATTACTAACAGAAAGAACCAACACCTACCTAACCACAATACGGAGATGAAGACGACTATCATTTAAGGAGAAGCTGCACCTCAACTGTTATAGCTGAGTGACAGGAGATAGCTGAATGTTGAGCGAAGCCGCAACATTGTTGTAATGCCTAAAAAGAACTTGACACCTGTCAACAACAGTTTCTCCCCTATAACGTGGTATTTTAAAAGTACAAGTAAAGTGTAGATTTTTACGAGACTATTTTTCGAACACTATATACTGTAAACTACCTGTGCCCACAACCAAAGATGCAAAACACTTTCTGCTTTGCTATCTTGCCTGTAAAAAAATAAAGACACGTTTTATAAACTGCTGCTGTTTCACCCTTAAGCATTGGTTGATACTGTAACTGCTAGATAGGCATATCTCTCAACTTTGTTTTATTTTTTCAAACTCAATCTCTAACCAGTAGAATGACTAATTCATCAAAGGGTAATGAGGAATGGGTACTACCATGATATAAATGATCTGTAAGTAGCCATGGTGTTTACTTAATAATGAAACCAGTTGGATCTAAACATAAGTCAAGCCGTTGTTTGATACCATTTAAGAAAACGATCTTAGTTTCTAGATTGTTGGCCCAGTACCAATGATTTTTATGTGTTTCATTTCTCAAATTTGTTTCCTCCCCGGCCAATGAAACCTATCACCCATGCTTAAAATTTGCAATTTTATGGCAGTTATACATGTTTTGTTTAAGAAACATGTTGCGGTTGGACATGGTACACGATTTCTTACTGAGCCCAACCAATTCAGATATACCTAATACCTTATTGTAGGTTAAACTAAACGTATACACGTTCATGGAGTTGCTTACACCATTTGTCTCGATGTGTCAGCTTGTAAGTGCTTAGATGTTGTCACTAGAAAAAGGACCAGAAATGTAATTTACTTACAATAAAGTTTTGTGAATCTGAGTTGGTTGGGCTCACTGGGAAATATGAACCCTCCTTCACCTCATTAGCATCCTACGTTCTGCAGTGTTTTGCCATTACTGGTACGTAATTACGCCCGGCCTTTATTGGAGACCCACATTTAGCAAAACCCACCTGGCTGCTAACAGAGCATTTATGGTAATTTCCCGATTGCAGTCGGAGAAAACATAAGTCTGTACTCGAAAGGTAATTCTTGTGCGGTAAATGATAATTCCTCTAGACAATGCTTTGTGGATGGTGGCACTAAAATGTAATCAGTGCTGGTGGATGTTTTAACGAAACCATAACACTTGTGACAACAGCGCTCACTTTGATGAAAATTTTTTTATCAGTTCAATTGCGTGTTGGTTGCTTGTCTACGCGACTGACACTTTTAAGATGGAATTTTAAGATACTGGCTACCAAGACATCTCCAGCTTGTGCTGCTAACATGGCCCTTGGTGTCTTCTAACATTAACACGGACATTGAAACGTTGTGCTCTGCAATGCATACAGGTGATGATAATAATTTTATTTCAAACGTAAAACATATTTTTAACAACAAAGATTTGTATCAAATTAAAAAGTGACAATATTCTGTCAGTTGTAGTCTGCTTACATTGGTAGTCTCGTCTGATGTGTATTTTAGACAGCATTTACCATTGATCCGTTAACATGTTTATAGCAATTATCGTATTGGTAGCATTGTGTCTATTTGCCAAAGTCCTTCACATGAAGTTAGGTTTTTGCAGTGATACCTGTCATGAACTCACACTTTTTTAATAGGGTTTGTCAGTGCCATCTTTAATGGTAACTGTCTGGAAATCCTGTGCGTAATTGACGCAGTGTAATATTTACAATATTCCAAACATTGTGTCAAGTCAGCTAACTAATTGGTATTCGACAATGTCTAAATTCTAACTCCGTGCAGGCCCACAACGAGACCCACATTTATCGTGTTAAAAAGACAGGCTTGCTGTGAAGACAAATGAGGAAACTTGGTAGTAAAATTTAACTTTTTACCGGCCAGTCAGGAGGATTTTCTTGTCCATTAATTTTAAAAATAACGTTGGTTCCAACGAGGTATCATTCTAGATTCTCACAAAATTCGCTCTATGTGAAGGTGTTTTTTTTATTTATTTAATTTATTTCTTCTGTTGAGGATGTCCTGGGAATAAAAAAAAAATAGACGGCAATGTTTTCTAAAACTTATGGACGTAAAGACCCAATTGGTGCAGTTTACCTTAACGTTTATTACAGTGGATGTTGAATGTCGCCATTCCCTGCTAAAATGTTAATTCTTGGTGACGTAAAGAAAAATTTTGTGATTATAATCAATGAAGGAAATATAGATATGATTTAATCAATAATAAGTAACCTAGAGAATGTTTTGGCGAAATGTGTCATCTGATACGCGAGAATGATAAATTTGCAACAGTCCAAAACTAGAGTCCACATCAGCCTTGCTTGCAGTGTTTGTATTTGCTATCTGTAGCTGAGCAAAAGATTAGATTTCAGCTGCAATGGAAATGCGCTTTTTGAAATTTAATGTTATTTGATACAAGAAAAAGATTTCAAGTGAACCCTAGTAGCAAAAAGACCAATAACGTTTTATATTTTGTATGTATGTTTATGCCATACTTTAACTGCAGCTTTTCCAGTTGCGTTGCAAACAGAAGAGAAGGCTTCCAGGTCCATAGATAACCAAAAATTGACCCTGAAATTCGATTGCATTTTATCCTATTGTAAAAGTTGTGTTTTAACGTTAGGTTCTTTTTGTGTGAATTCACTTGTTTTCTTATGACCACTATGCCTACAGAAAAAAAAAATACCAGTGATGACTAAAAACCGATTGCATGTAACAGCCTTTTCGACACGTAAAGTGAGAAAATGTCGGAAGTGTAGCAAATTTTAATGACTAGACCATTGTTTTTTAGTATGAGCGGTGTGAGTGTACGTGAGTTTGTAGCAGTCGTTGAGGTATTGGATAAAAACTTGCCATGTGCCTGTATGACTAGCATGGTCACAATATGACTTTCAATGTTGTAAAGTTATGGAGGAAAGGAATCGATAGCATTGCGACTATACTATGGCTTTGTCATTGATGATAGCTTTGGATGCATGAACAGCACTCGAATGCGTTGAGTCGAGCAAGTGGTCTAGATACTTTACCAGCCTTTGATGGATAGATGACGTCAGGTGTTCAACGATTAACAGTTTGGTCTGTATGGTTCTAGATGTTATCCAATAAGTGAACAAGATATCAAAGAATAACAACTATCTGTAAATTATTTTTATAAAAAAAAACCAGCATATTCTCATATTGACCACCATTCGTAAATATTGCGGCGTATAGTACATACAATGTATTTGTGTTGACGTGCTGTTCCAATCAGTATCTGTGGCTATCGTATTTGGGGCCAAGCAAACCAGCCTATTTTATCCATGTTAAGGCCTATAAGCGATATACAGTGTGCCTTATGTAGAAACTAACATGCTTGCACTACAAAAAACTTATAGGCAACACAAATCTGAATGCACCATAAAATATGTCCGACAAGCTTGCACATTAGCCACTAATTAACAGTTGCTTTTGTAGTGAAAACTTGCAGATGTGTATCTTACCTTGAAATGATAATCATATATTTACTACGCATAATTGTTGTACGTGCAGAGTTGTGTAGCTGTGCTTCCTAATTACAAGACCTCAACAATTAATTGTGTAGAGGTTGTAATTTTCTACTTTTGAGAATTCCTTGTAGATGTAACAAGCGCAAAACCCAGATCTAAACGCTGCGAAAATGATTTTTGTTATATCGTAAACTTATTATCGCAAACTGAAGAATTTCTTCTAATAGGCCTACTAGGATAGTAAATTTTGAAGTAAGCTATGATAGTAAGCCATTGGTCGAGTCTTTTTAAAAATCTAGCTTACGTTACAGCCTCCAGATAAACTTAGTAAAAATGTTTTCCCATGATCCTTCAAAGTAATGACATACTTCTTGGATTATTAGGTCACTTATGGTTGGCTGTACGAATTGCAAAGATAAAGCAAAGATAAATACGCTAAAGCAGTTATAGTAATTGCCATTTTTTGTTGCCAGTTCTAGTTTGAGGACTTGAATCCAAGAATGAAACCAATGAGTTTTGAAGTTTTGGCTAAAAATTAACTCCCAAAGGCATGTTTTAATACTGCAATGTTATGCTTAAGTTTAAGTTTGTTTAAACTGTGAATACATTTGTATGCTCTTTGATGGGTTGAAGTCATGATGCAAAAATTTTCACCCAGTTAATTCTGACATATCTGGCCCTACATTTTGTATGCATTAGGCGGTACTTTATCAGAAATACGGTTAGAACATGATGACAGTAGGGCGATACTTGAACATGAAAGGCGAGGGGTCTAATAACCATCGAACTCTTGTACGCCTTCTCATGTTTGATTTTAAATTCTGCAGATGTGTTTGTGCAAATCTACGTGAAAGCTACACATGAAAATCGGTGAAAATTTATGTAAGTCTGCAAAAATTAGCAGAAATCCACGTTAATTTAAGTCTACAGAAATCTTCAAATCGGCACAAATCCATATGAAATCTTTGAAATTATATGTATGATCGCCCAAATCAATGAAAATCTCCAAATTAGTGTAAATCGATACAAGTCTGAAAATCTGTAATTTGCTTTACGTCTACAAATCTAGTACTATGAATTGCAAAACTAATAGATTTGCAAATCTTGTACACGATTTCTGGGTTCGTCGGAACCCTCGTGAGGTGGTCTTTCTCAAAAATCACCCTATGGTTTACAGTTTCAACCCCATCCCTACCATGACATCAGCTAAAAACAGTCACGAAAAGCGGCCAAACCAAGGTGATAGAGATCAAATGGCACCTTATACATGTTACATTAAAGAAAGATATCCCTCTGAGTGTGCATCAATCGTTAAAGGAGTTAACCACCCTCATGATGAAGTACCGCTGAATGCAAAATTATCACAGCAGTGATAAGAACGATTTCACGATAATTTTAACCACCATTATCATTATTAAACAACGAGGTTAATTAAAATCACGTAAAAAGAAAATCGCTAGGTTTTTCCACTTTGAAGAAAAGTCTTAATTAAAAAAATCTTTGTTCAATTTGGATGATTCTGCCAGTAATTTATGGTTTCGCCATATTCTGTGTGATAACGCAAGGTGCCTCAGTCTTTTTAAAATAACCGTAACTTGCTGCATATCACAAAAAGTTGTTGCAGTGTTGTTCAACCAGAACCAAAAGGAGCCTTTAACATGGCATCGTTTAAGAATGTCAGTCTTTTTTTGTACGTACTTTAATATAAGTGCTAACAAGTGCCAGTGATCAGTGTAATATTTTCTGAGATACACTTGCATATTCACTAATGTGCAAGCTATTTTGACTGACCAATGTCAATTCATTTAACGAAGTCTTCCGATCTCTTAGATTCATATTGCTACAGCCAAATAAAAGAGATGGTTTAATGTGCAACACAAAATGCCTACAAGTGAGATCTTAAGCATGAAAACATTGGTGGTTGTACAGCAGAAGTGTACCTTACGTTTCGTCAATTTTCAAAATGATGACGTAGATGATTATTGTATTTCGGTGAATGCATTGATACTACGATTCAACATTTCAAGTGAAACATGTCAGAAAGTTCCCAGGAATCGTACGTTACAACTTTCTTTTAAGGTAAATTTTAGAGTTAGAGTGGTCAGGCAGCAACAGAAGCATAGATTGTTGTATCCAACGGTTGGCGAACAGAAATACTGTTGAAACGGGTATTTCTTCCCATTAACTCAAGCCAACTTGGTTTTCGATACAGTTTATTCCCATGTTACGATGGGACAATTTTGGGTATTTTATTTTATTTCATCACCGTAGCTTTTTGATCTCTGTTCGCAACACATTCTAAACGGTAGATAAAAGAGAAAAGGTATACATGACGTTTAGCACCGTCTTACTGAAACCATATATTTTTACCTAATTGAAAACATGTCAATCAATTGCTATTAGATACCATTCCTTTGCTTGCATCTAACGTACATGTTGCTAATTGAGTATTATTATTTCTCTAACGGAGCACATGCAATACAGATATATCGCGCCGTTTGCTGCAATTTTAGAAGAAAAAGGGGGGAAAAAACAATTGTGAAAACGAAAAATTACATAAAAAAAAGCAGTTCAGAGCTTTACTGAAAAAAGCACGCATTAACCAACTTTTAAATTTTATGTCTCAAGTTCAGTGATGCTAACCATTATTTTAAACTTAGTGAACCTCAGGATTAAACAAAAGTACCACTATTTTACTTTAAAGCTCAGTTCCGCGGAACGGGAGGTAAACACAATGTATTATTAACATAAATGTTTGTTTGAATTGCTGTGCGGTTAGCGTTTTTGTTGCCATCACAACAAACGGCCACGTAGGAAGGTTTTTTTGTATTTTTGTCGTCATCGGAAAAAGAAATTATCAGGTCGACTGACAAACTCTTATCGTATACACCGTTTTATTTAGCGAGGAAGTAATATTTTACTGCATATAAACAAACAAACAAGTTTTTGTCTGCAGGCTAATGTACTTGATAACTTTTGCAAAGTTGTTGTTTTGATATTTGTTATTGTGGTTGCATTTTTTTTTGTAGCAAAAAATATACTTTGTAGGTATGATAAGTATTATTTAACGTATATTGATGTACTTAATACGTGTATTTATTTTTCTTACCCCCCCCCCCAGCATTAAAGGCTTGTTAAGTTGTATGTAATATTTAGCTCATTGCGTATGTAAATGATTAAATTATTTTGAATAAAGCCAGTAGGTTCATGTACATTACGCATGAAGGACCCAGTATCATTATTATTTTTAACATACTTGACATGTGATTAAATAAAAGAAGAATTTATTGTATTTATAAAAATGTGTTGTAATTCAATCAGAATGCCATTAACCCTAGATGGTTTAAGGGTTTTAATGCCACTTTCATATTAAGCAACTAGTGGTAGCAGCTAGCTGTTGCCTGTACTGGCAAATGGACTTTAAGCAAGCAACTGACACACCACCACAGCACGCAACTTATCCGCGTCATTCGTAAAAATGGTGTCAGGAACTTATCACTCTTGCCTTCCTCATCAAGTAAAACTGGACAACTCAAATGGCGACAACTAACAGTTCCTGTTAGCGCAAGTAAGCGACTGTAGGCAATTGAATACCACCTGGAAAAACTCATTCATCATGTATAAAAACTACAACTCAAAACAATGCTGTGCTAAAGGGGCCTCATGTTATACGCGTGTTAATGCGGAGTAAGTTTGGCAGAACATGCTTGTGCCTTTCTCCACTCTCCCCCTTCCTAAAATATTTTATCAGAAGGTTGCGACCTGTCACGCAAATAACAACAAAACAAAAATTGAGTCGGAACACCACAACGTGACCCACGCCCCCACGCCAAGAAATGTCTGACTCACTGGGCCTAGCTTCCACAGTTTCCATACATTTGTTGCTGGATGGTAAGGATAAGCGAATCGTGTGTTTTTTTTCTATTGAACTGGTACCAAGCCAATAAATCGTAAAATTATGTTTACTGAACGATTACAAACCACCTAAAAATATAAAAAAATCTTACGTGTTTTCTGCCATACCGAGGTCCTTTCACTTTTCAGTTTAGTTTTACCTTACACTTGTCACTAAGGCATTGCCTGTTTCGTCCTAGACCAGACCCATGCAACGTCAAAAACCTGCTTACAAAATTCCATGCATGAACAGCCCGAAACGTACACAGGAGAAACAAAAAATCCGGTTTATTTACGTTGCCACCAACACAAAACCTGTGTATCTCAATTTGACACCACCAATGCACTGGCTGTGCATTTTATTGAGGAAGGCCACACTCCAAACTAGCATCAAGCAAGCATCATCTGTGCCAAACGTTTCATTCCACCCGGTTAGTCTTAGAGACTGCTACAACCATGTAAGCACTACCAATAACCTCCAACAAGGGGTTACAGCAACACCCATCATCTCCTTCCACCCTTTAAGCAGCAAACCACTTCACCTTGAAACGAGCTATGTATATGAACCACAATAATGAAGACACAATTATATTGTCTTGCAAAATATGCCTTCAATGCCTTTCGTAACCTAGGGCAAAATCGTTGCAATCTTATGACACTGCATTATTAATTAGGCCAATCTAACTGCTACCTGTTAATGTCAATGGTAGGGGGGGGGGGGATGAGGCTTAATGGCGCGTCGACAGCTTGGTCATTAGCGCCAACCTCAGTCACAGTGCAGTGGTCCGGGTTGCCACTGCACCACACATTACAGAGATGTCAATGGTAGAGTATCCAGTTCCAATAGTTATCAATCCAGCCTGGAGTCAGTCTTAACAGTTAATTCCAATCTGTATTCTATCCAGCACGTTTGACCCGATAACGAGTGATGCTCCTCCTTCTTCATGAAGCGCAAGAAAGATGGCAGCTATCGTCCGAAGTCAGAATGCCCATCTTGCATAGACTGTGTTCGAGCGAAGTTGATTCCAATACCAGAATGCTGTTATTGGCATGAGGCTGGCCTTTTATACTGATTTCGCACTACTGAATTTGTCTCACGCCAGGCGCGCGCTCACCATTTCACACTACTAAATTTATCTCGAGCAGCGCGCACCGACCAGTTGCTTGCGAGCCAGCTTGACTGATACACCAAAGCATTCTGGCGCGTGCCGAATTGGGCCAGCAGATAATCCTTGCGTATAATTCTTTTGCCAGCGCAAAAGACCCTTTCTTCTTTGTGCTGCTCCCCTGTGCAATCCATTTGTTTGTGGGATAACAATTGCACCACTCACCCCTCTCGCAAGCTGCAGCAAACACGGCCGCTAAGAATTTTTAAATGTGAAATCCGAAAAGAACTGGCCCTGGCTGGCTCTCATTCAGATCAGTGCGCGCCTGGTGTGAAGCCAGCATTATGGGTCAAGACTGACTCACCATCTTGGTGGAGAATGAACCCATTTCCATTCAAATTCTAATTCAATAGAAAGCAAAATTCCTAACCAGGTTCTTCGGGTGGGGGGGGGGGGGACTTCTTACTACCATGATTATTGTAGTGTTTCCCCGTACATCAAAGCTCAACCCAACCATTGGGGGTGAGTCGCAAGGTGGCTCATTCTGAACCCACACCCTAGGATGTGTCAGTCAAATAGTCTTTAAGTAACGCAAGTCTACCATTATGAAGTCGTGGATCGGCCCCCCCCCCCCCCCCAACCTCCAAATTTTAATCCTCCCCAACTTAAATTAAACCTTCGGATTGTAATATCGCGTAACTTTTGTGATAGTCTTAAGCTTAAGTTGGTTTTCAAGTCTCAATTTTGAATTTATTGAGTATTATAGAATTTGGATTACAATAAGGCCAAAAGGAGGAAATCTGATTTATGTCGAAATAGGTGCGGTTAATGTGTGATCGAGTCGTCCATATCCGAAAAAAGCATGCAAGTGTAAGGGAAAAAAAAGTAACGATAAAAAATATACATCTATTGACTATGTTGTCAAAATCCACAAGCAATCCAAGTGGCACAGCTGCAACCAAACTGCTCACTCAACGCAGCCTGTGCCATTCAAAAAATGTGTAAAACACTTCACATGCAAAAGTAAAATGGCAGTTATGCAAGGAGACAGCAATTAAGCCATGAGATGATTACATGTACATAAAAAAAAAATTATGATGTAGTAAGTACTCTTTAACACTTGCCCTACAACGCTGAACATATCAGCCTAACTGGAATTTAATGCATTAACGTGGCAACGCACACATGCAAATGTGAGAAGTAAAGACAAACACACAAAAATGCTTAAACCTTTCCTAGTCCTGTAAATATCCGTCTAACTCGGTGACCACAGATCTAAGCCAGTTACGAGCTATTAAAGGCACTGTTGAGGAATGGCACTCGGCGTGTCGCCGCAGTCGCCGTGAGGAGGTGGTGTTGGCCCGTTTGCGCATTGGTCACACTCGACTTACTCACTGTTTCCTTTTGCGGGGGGTTGACCCTCCTGAATGTTATTGGTGTCGGCGGCCACTTACGGTCCGCCACTTACTTGTTGATTGTCGCCATCTTGATGGTGTTCGTCGTCGTTTCCATCTTCCGCATGACATTGCGCGTCAGTTGGGCGATAAGTCTGTCCTCCTGTCCGGTGTTTTTCAATTTTTGCAGGAGGTACAGATGTATGACAAGATTTAGATTAGGGGTTTGAATAACATCTCTGTAATGTGTGGTGCAGTGGCAACCCGGACCACTGCACTGTGAATGAGGTTGGCGCTAATGACCAAGTTGTCGACGCGCCATTAAGCCTCAATTCCCCCCCCCCCCC
>JAHWFP010242870.1:21909-36652 GCA_023313725.1 Lithobius niger
ATACCTTCTATCCTAATAAGGCAAATGTAAGTGAACTAACGCTGTGACATGGTACTGATGTTGCAGTGCTAATGATACAATTAAATGTGAGAACAATGCTAGCTTAATTCATTAGTTCTCATCGGATTCATCTGTGGCGTCCATGGATGCTTGGTATCACCCGGTCGCACTCCAAGTAATGTTCACTGGTAGCGAAGTGCAGTTTGCATTTAGTAGAACCATACGTGAGCCTCTCAAATTCGCTTGGAATTGTGGCTACCCTTTATTGGTGGACAAGCAGTCGCCTGCGTTGATTCAGCACAACTCGTATGCTTCCGTGCTGCCGGGTTTTGGTACTGGAATAGATTCATCAACTGCCACTGGATGGCGCCAATCTGCTGTGATTGTTGCTGCAGAATGCCTACGGTCACTGCCGTATTTTTCAGAAACTGCTATTGTGCATAGCTGGTTTGCGATGGAGCACACGTAAGCCCAAGGGCTGTATGGGCCACTCAGATTCTTCCCATGACGCCCTGCACCAGTCACATCGACGTACATGCACTCATCGACGTACATGCACTCGTCGCTGTACATACTGCTGTTCCCTATGCTGCAACAGTTAAGGCAAAGTTGTCCCTTCTTCAACAGGTGGACAGCGTTTCCAATTATCTCCTTTCCGTCCTCTTTGTCGTCCATGTTGGCCAAATCCTCCACATGCAGCGTTGAAACGCACTGTACAGGAGATTATCCAAAATGATCATGTACACGTTTTGACAAGAGTGCCATGGTCCCTCAACAATCGCCTGTTTAAAAGGGACCCTCTGCTCATTCTTCGACATACCGTGGTTTCCCAAGCTGCTCTAGGAAGTCTCTGTAGACCCTGCCTCGAAAAACACTACCCGTATACAGGAAAGAAAACATTACACACCACAGGGAGAACCCTGGGTGCAACCGACACCAGCGCAAGCCATTCGGACACCAACACCATCATAACCACAAAATAACCAAGCCACAGGCAAGTTCACAGGCTCAGCCGACCGCGGGGTGACCAGACACCGCCAGCGGGGAGAGCCAACAAACAAACAGAACAAAGCCGGGCCCCGGAGAGGCCAAGAGGACGCCACAGGGCCGCAAAGCGGAAACTGCAAGGCGCCACAACACAAGCGAGGGTTCACCACACAGCAGGCCAAAGGCCCGAGCACACAGGCGAGCCGCTACCGCACGAGGTCACGTACCGTCAAGAGAGGCCAGCCACCCCACTGACCCGGCAGACATGGGGATTCATCAGCACCAGACTGACCCAGCCCCAAAGTGCAATCCTGGATTCAGAAGGTGGCATTACTTCCCCTGATCCAGATGAGGCCGTATACAGTGGAGTTCCCAACCGGCAAAACACAGAGAGAACACTGGATTATCTGTGGTGATTCGGCAACTCTAGATGGAAAAATGTCTGGCCACTTCGTGAATTCATAGATCACTGCGAACAGAAACCGGAATCCTTGTGGTGCCTTTGGGATGGGTCTGATCTGTGCTATCAGATCTGTGCTTACACGAGCCCAAGGCTTGTTTTCTGGGTCCATCATTTGGCATTTTCCTGGCTGCTTCTTCGGAACTGCCTTACAAAGTTGATGACGTCACATTTACAAATGAAGTGAGCAACAGAGCGACGCATCCCATCCATGTGCAATATTCTTTTAGACCTCTCAGCGTCTTTTAATATGCTGAAGTGCGCTCCTTCCGATGACGAGTGTACTGCCTGTATGCATCCTTCTAGCAGTACTTGTGGTGTGTAAATTACTAGTATGCCTGCTGCTGCCTCTCGAATGTGTAGACAAAAAGGCTTAAGTTACACGCTCCTGTAGTACACGCCTGTAACTGTGCCGTATCACTTCCACCCACCCTCCCAATAATGTAATTTCTTGATCTGTCGTTGGGCCCTCAGGTCACATTGCTGGCTGGCCTCAATTTCACGAAACCTTGGAAATTGAGTTAGGTTTTTTCGATCTGTTTGAGTGCGTTTTCATAATATCCTCCTCAATTAGTCTCTTAATATTCGTAAATTCATGACACGTAGCGTACCGATGCGTTTTCTTTACGTTACCTATAGACAACGGTAAAACTGCATTCCCTGCAGTAACATCAACCAACATGCAATCCTACCAGTGCTTTGTCGAATGATCACATTAAAAAAAAAGTGAGTATTATAAATAAATACTACTGCAGCGAGTTCAATCTCTGTTGCTGAGTAATGAGCCTCTGCCGCAGATAAACATCTTCCCATATACGGGAATTTGTCCTGCATCCACAGGCTGACTTAGTGTAACTGCCACTCCTCTGGCACTCCCATTTGTCGCTATGGTGAATGGCTTAGTCATGTCTGGTAGTTTTAAAGTGCAGTCAATCAGAGCATCCTTCAATATGTCCACAGCTTCCCAGCACACCGTATCCCAATTCCATTTTGCGTCCTTCTTCAGCAAATTTAAGAGTGGCACTGCAATCTCATAGTACAACGGAATAAATTGACGATAACATCTGTTTAATCCCAGTAATCTCCTTAATCCTTTGATGTTTGAGGTTCAGAGAAATTTACGATGATTGACGCTGTTTCAGGCTTGGGAAGCAAAGTTTGGGGTCTTAAACATGTCCTAGAAACTTGCTGCACAAAAATTTACTAAATCAGTAATTATGCTCAATTGCCAAACATTTAACCAAATAAGCTTCATTATATACCCATCAGGTCAACTCCCAGCAGGCAGCACCACTCACTTTATCGTTTGGTCACCAACCGAGTAGGTTGTGCCTGTGCTCCGCTATTTGCAAAAAATACCGAACTCCAAGGATTTTTCGAAAGAAAGCGGTGATTTGGAAACATGCTCACACTGTAAGACCCCCGGCAATAAGCACACGGCCTGTAGGTATTGTAGAAAATGTGATTTTAGACTAGATCCCTGTGATGTGTGCCTTCAGCACTTGGAAGTTGAAATCCGTAAAACTGAAAAGACATGATACAAATCTGACCAAAAACAAGTATAAAGTTATCCTTCTGCATCTTCAGAATTTGTTTGTAGTGATGTGCATATCCATATTTGTAGTCTTAAATCTCTGAGCGTCCCTGGCTCCTAATTCTGCCCGTTTCGCTTCCTCTGCACTCCGATGACCTGGATTTGCAAGCTTGCACCGATCCCCTAATATGCACGTTCACGGGCTACTCTGTTCGAGGTTTCCGCACCCGTAGACAATATTGTTTACCTACTGATGCTGTTAGCTATTTTAGCGCAGCTATGGGTGCCTTTATTAAATACCGTAACGTCGGAAATTCGCTCCATTTGATTGCCAATTCAAGAGGCAGTTAAAAGTCATCTCGATGAACGTGTTCCCATCGTTCTGGATTCCAAGATGGCGGACTCATCGCTCTTCAAGTCGCCCTCTGCCGGTCAGACGGGTTGTATCACTCCCATCATCCTGCCCGAGAACACTTCGCCCACCTTGTTTATGGAATTTGCGCAGGTGTCCATTCTGCTGTCTGTCGCCATTTTGCCACCAGACAATCCCGACGTCACTAATTCTGCAAAAGATGTTCATTCCAAGGGTAAGTCGCCGCCGGTCAAGGCCAAGAATGCCGAGAATCAGGACAAAGACAACATGGCCCACCGAGACAAGTCGTCGTCTTCTGAGGGCAAGTCATCCAAGTCAAGATCTAAACATAAGTATGAATCTAGTGTGGCAGAGGATAAATTAGTGCATGATTCACAAGTAAAAAGAATAAAGTTCATTCCAACTACAATGAGGCCCGAGGAAAGGGAGTTTGTTTAACTACGATGTCTGTTGGTGTTTCCAGCTCAGATCTGGTCCGAGAAACTGGAGATATTTATCCCCAATAAAAGGGAGATCTAGATATGGCATGAATAATAGCGATGTGAATCCGAGGGATTATTATGTTGAGCAACACTCAAAACATGTGTTTAGAGTTAAATAGAATTGTGTCGCCACAGTGTCAGGTGGTAGTAGACAGACCACATAAGTTGTCTCGTAGGTGCGATATATGAGGGATGAAATGGGCTTGTCTCCAGGCCAAGATGACTTGTTCACAGTGATACTTCTTTGTTGTCAAATCGTTGCAACATTTGCTCTCCTTGTGCAGGTCTCGCTTCCCCCATCGTCGAGTCGTCAGCCCATGGCATCTAGCAACCAGTACCTTTAAGTCACCCACCATGGGCGATCAACAAGTTCTATGATCAACAAGTTCCATGATCAACAAGTTCCATGATCAATTCCATGATCAAAAGTTGCCCACCAAGGACAACTAGCCATCAATGCGTAGCACGTCGCTCCCCATCTAGCGGAATATGGACACTCGTGTACGTTTTCAAACCCTGCCCACGCTTATTTTCCCCTTCACAAGACTTTTCACATGAATTCCACTGGGAATTGGATCTTCCCAAAGAAAACCAACATCGACTTTCCGCCCTGTCGCATGATCCTCTGTCGGATTAGTTCGGTGTTCCAAGTCATGGGTCCCGTATGGCTGAAGATGGTTTTTCTATGACTTCGGATGATGTTTTTGGTGAAGGGAATTCCTTTATTGCCTTGGCCGGAGTTTTCGAGATCACTTAACCATTACCTCCCAAATTCTTTTTGTAAAGAGTGCCTTGCTTCGGTTGTGAATACTTCTGACCCACCTCGTGCCATCTTCACTCTCCAAGCCTGAACCAGAATATTTAATGGATTGTGCCGATATGGAGTTAGACTCCTGCTTTCTGTCTCCATCGCTCATTAAGACCCCTATCCTTCAACTCAAGGAAGCTCAAAATCTTGTTTGGTGGCACCTGAAAACAAGCGCTCATGCGGATTTGGCCTACTCGGCTTTACTGCTGTCTTGAGAGCCTACTTGGCAGAACCTGCTGCGTCAAAACAGCACAGTTTCGTAAAGGGACCTTTCCTGGACCCTCCAATGCTACATTATCCCCCTGGTCCATGACACGGAGAAAAAAGGTGGGGGCACTGAGGAAACAAGACACAATGCAGAACTTAGTTGGGAAAGGTCAATGCTTCCTGACCCACACTAGAAAGAGGAGAACGTTCCATTGGGAGAGAAAATTTTCGGGTTGTGGAGAGCCTTATCTCAACTCCTCACTCTATAATGAGAAGTCCTGTCCCCATTCACCGACAAGTGGGGGCAGGCTCAAGCACCATTTGACAGAGTGGAGAAGGAATCGTATTGGATTCTAATGTGCCGTCTATTGTCAGAAATGGATACCAACCACTGGACTAACTGTAACAT
The DNA here is from genome assembly GCA_023313725.1 of Lithobius niger. Classification (NCBI taxonomy): domain Eukaryota; kingdom Metazoa; phylum Arthropoda; class Chilopoda; order Lithobiomorpha; family Lithobiidae; genus Lithobius; species Lithobius niger. The sequence goes on from JAHWFP010242870.1 coordinate 27,170, forward strand.
CAGAAGTCTTGAAACTCCTACCAAAGGGGCCATTTGTCTCACCATTAAGCACCCCAGGTCTCTCGGTACGACTCGAGTTATCCAGAAGAAAAGTGATGGCACACACATGATTTTTAAACTCTGCACCCTCAACGGTTCATTCACAAGTCCCTCTTCCTCACGTCCATTCGAGACGCGCATCAACCCGGCTTATATACCGTCTAAGTGGATTTTGAAGAAGCATATCTGTATGTCCCACTTCTTCCATCAATGTTTCACCTGTTACAGTTCAGTCGAGAGGCCTAACCACTTCAAGGCATTACCGTACTGTTCGGCCTCATCACTGCCTCTCACGTCTTTACCTACGTTCTGCGACCACTTTAGGATATCTCCACAATCTCTGCGTGAAGTAGCACTCTTATCTCGATGACTGGCTGTTCCAAAACCCAGTCCTTCAACGGTACCTTTGTTTCGGCCTGAAACTTTCAAGAAATTGGGACTAGGCATCAACGTTGAGAAGTCAAGATTTACCCCTGTGCAGAAATTTGTGTCCCTCGGGGCAGAATGCGACCTGAAATTATTGCTCAATCACCCATCGCCCGAATGGGTAGGGAACCTTATTACCTCGCTCTCCCTTATTCTAAGTCAGTCTGCAACATCAGCAGGAACATGGGAGCAGTGATATGCCAGATGGACTCCTGCATTGTGCTCAGGAGAGTGACAATACACTGATTTCAAAAGGACGAATGGTTCCCAGAACTCTCATGGAAATAAGAAGTCTCCCTGCACAATCTGCTGCTTCAATCGATCCATTGGTGGCTTCAGAAAGACAACCTGTCGTCCCCATTCATTCCACTGCACTGGATTTCCTGCTTTTCACCTGTGACACTGGGCTTCCCTGCGTTGCAGCAAAGTCTATTGTTACAGTAAGATACCGCTTATAGGTCGGCTTTCTTGTAAGGCTAGGCTGTGTGTTCATGCATGTAACACGCATATATACACATAAGAGAGGCTAAACCTTTAGTGGTCGTCTGGGAAGGTGGCTGTGGTATGAAAGCCGAGTTTGCGGGCGTTTCGAGACAGAAGATCCATGCACGAGTGTGTGCATGGGTACGCACGAGCTTGTGCATGGATGGGACCTCCCAGCTAGACCAGTCGAGAATCAAACGCAAGACGTAAACTCGATAAACCAACAGGCCATGGAAAGGGAATCCAAAGCGGTCAAACGGGAATCAAACAAGTCTGGTGCATTGACCATTTACAATAAGGGGAGCGAGGAAGGTGAAAATTGGGACCAAGCAATAAATCGGTTGTGAGGTTTATTTCTCTGGACGCCACCACAAGCGCGTCACACACCGATGCATCGAGGATTGGGTGCTATCCTGGACACACATACAGCAGCAGGGATATGGCTACCGGATAGGGTCCTTTATATAAGTACCCAGGAACATAACCAATGCAGTACTTAACGCAATCACTACGTGGTCAACAGGGATAGACAGTGGCGATGATGTCCGACCACACCATGACTGTTGCATATATCTGCAGGGGAGGTGGCACTCATTCCCGTACACTGATGGAGGAGGTTTCCAACCTATTCATCCTGCGCCACAGGCATCAAGTGATGGACTTACCCAGACATATTGCAGGAAGCTCAATGTTCTGGCTGAAAAGCTGTCCAGGACGGACAAATTTCCGATAACACAGTGGTGCCTGTCACCGGCGATGTGCCAGTCAATCTTGCTGGCGTGGGGAACACCTTGTGTGGATCTGTTTGTTACTTGCTCCAACACCCAACTCCAGAACTTCATATCTCCGTTTTCTGTACTCTCAAGCAGGGACAACGGACGACCTAAGTATCTACTGGGACTGGATTTTCACTTAACACTTTTCCCCCGTTCTCCATTCTCCAGAAGGTGATAAACATGATGGGTCGTCCCTGGAATCTTTAATCCTAATTGCTCCGCTATGGCTGATAGTGCCTTGGTATGCAGACGTGCTAGAACTGAAGACAAGGAACCCATCCGGTTTACCGTACGGTTTTACTTACTCACTCAATACCGCAGCAACCCGACCCCTGCTATGCTTTATTTTGACACGTGGAGACTTTATAGAGCAGTCTTAAGAGTACAGATTTATGATCCCGCATGACTGCTCATTTTCTTCAATGCCATAGAGCCTCGATGGTGAAGGTTTGTGAGGCGAAATGAAAGTGTCAATTTACACGGTGCTCTGGTATGGGGTGAATCCTTCTGATCCCTCTGTCGCGTTTGTGGCTAATTTCATGAAGCATGTGTTTCAGTCTGGTTTGTCCCCAATTGCCATCGAGGGGTACCGCGCAGTTGTCATCTCTGTCCTATCCTGCATGATGCTGCAAAAAAATTGCACCTGAAAAGTCATCGCTAGACTTGTGCAGGCCTTTGAGAACCAACACCCTAGAATTCGATGACTGTTCCTGTCTTGGAACTGCTCCTTGTTCTGGATTGCCTGTCCCATGTTCCCTACTAACTGATTTGGAAGGCCTCATTCCTATATCTGTCTCAACAGACATTATTTCAGATGGCTTTAGCCACTGCGCTCGTCAAGCAAATTAGCAGCGTCCAGCAGGGATGACCCTTACATTTGCTTTGTAAAGGGTTGGGCGAGCGTTACCCTCGTGTTTTCACCTGAATTCGTTCCAATAACCAGAGGTGAGGTGACCCCCCCCCCCCACCCAATCACCATCCAATCTCTTTCCGGTGGTAGACCCTTCGAGTGGAAAAAGGCTTCAGTGTCCCCTGTGCGCACTGCAACATTATCTGGATATGACTCGACTGCCTCCTTTTTTTCCCGGTCATGGGAGAAGTGCCCACCAAGAACACCATTGTTTCTGAATGTGTATAAGGACAGTTTCCCCAGTGAACAAACCCGTTTCCCCTTCAAAATTGGCATCACATGGATTCAGAAAAAAATTTCAGCTCCTACACCATCTACAAGCAGTGTGGATGTCATCAATGGTCTTTAGATGCGAGCACATCTCGGAAGCTGATTATCCATACGTACTGATGCAGTTGTAAGGTTTAAGTTGGACGTTTTGAAAAGTCACGGAACATAACAAGCGATCATTTGGTCTCATGCCCAAACGAAAAGTGGTGGCTTGCTGTCACTGCGTGCTGGGATGTGAGGAGATGTTCCACCTGGCGGGGAGCTAACGAAGCTACTTAACTTAAGATTTGGTCATAGAGATTAAGCAAACGATATTTACCCAATAACTGAAAGGATGTATCTTTGCAATGATTGATTGGTAACTTTGAATGTAAGTTTCCCATAACTTCCAAACCAGCAAAAATGCAAGTTCCACGGGTAAACCATAACTATTTGAAAAATGTCAGCTTTCTGCACCGCATGGAAGAATTTATTTTCATGAAATTAGCTAGTTAGCCAGTAATTAGGCAAAATTCAACCATAGCCGCACCTTTTTCAACAAGAAAACGTTAGACTGTAGTGACTTTTATGTTGTTAGGTGAACAAGGCCACCCGCTCAAATGAAGTTTCTTCCTTTTCTGCCGGATTGTTAGTTTTCCTCAGATGCCTGAAGATAGCCAAACTGCCTTAGTTGTAAAAGACACAACTGTTAGCGGTCACCGTGCTTATATACATAATTTATCAGATAGGACGGACGTAATGTTAACATTGAATCTTGGCGGGCAACACACTAATGTGTTTCTTTAAAAAAAACAATTAAAGATTGCTTTCATTGTTCATATTCTATAGACTTGAAAATATGCCATTTATGGACACCTTGTATAATTCCACTGTGAAACTGATAACTTTTGGAAAGTTGTAAGATATGATGGTGGCACACTGCATGCATAGAGAGGGATGGATGTATGCAGAATTCTACTGACATCATCTTATGCTTCCCAACTTTGGATGGTTGCAAGGTGCACGGGCCTCTCTCAGGGAAGAGTGGTCTATAAACTAGTTGCTGTTCGAGTAAGTCAGAGATGCAAGATAAGTAAATCAATTGTATAACCCAGAATGACTGTTTACTATAGTTCTGAGGATATTCGGACATCATCCTTACACTTTGGCGCCTGAACAGGGACAGTAACACTAATTACAGGGAGCTACCTCGCATCTTTCGAGGGGGCGGGGGGGGGGGGCTGTACTGTGATGGTCGCACACTCCATAGAAAGATAGAAAGGGATGTATTCTACTGCCACCATCCTATGCTTCCCAACTCTAGATAATAGATAGTTGCAAGGTGCATGGGCAGTGGTCAATAAACCAGCTGCTGTTGGAGTAAGTCAGAGATGCAAGACGAGAGAATGTATCTTTAATCCAGATAAGTAACTGAATTGAATACCCAGAATGACTGTTTACTTTAGTGCTGTGGTTATCCGGGCATCATCATCACACTTTGGCTCCCGAACATTGACTGTAACGCTAATTCCAGGGAGCTACATCGCATCTTTTGAGGGGATGGGGAGTATTGAATTGGTGGCACACTCCACAGAGAGGTATATCTTCTACTGCCTCCATACGACGCTTCCCAAATCTGGATGGTTGCAAGGTGCACGAGCCTCTCCCAGGAGAGAGGTGGTCAATAAACCAGTTGCTGTTCGAGTAAGGCAAAAATGCAAGACGAGAGAAAGTATCTTCAACCCAAAAAAGTAAATCAATTGTATAACCCAAGAATGATTGTTTAGCGTACCTACTTTGAGGATATCCGGGCATCATCCTCACAAAGAAACCCATAAAAAAAAAGTATGGAGGATTCTCCTTTGTCCACTCATGCTTCCACGCATCCCATTCCCATCCAAGCGCACCTAATTTTAACCAGAAACTGTGGGAAACCAATAAGTACAACGAGACACCCGTTCTAACTTATTTCACTGCAGCGCAAAATCAGAAGAATCCAACTCAAGAAATAAAATAAAACCTATGTTAGGAAAGGAGTTAAAATAACGGACACGAGACGGAATCCTTGTTTTCTAACGGAACGGAAAATCCGTAATCTGTAATTTATATAGCAGCGATGATAATGATGCACGGATTTAATGACTAGAAGGAGTGGATTGCGCCGAAAAGGAAGATTTGGCTGTCTGCAATGGTGCCTTCATCATGACGGATCTATGGGCGTGGTTTTGGTGGGACCATTCGGAGGTGAAAGTAACCACGTCATTGGCTGAGGTCCAGCCTTAAGATGACTCATTGGAGGACCATAAGCCTTCATCTTACGTTTCCCGGCTGACACAAGACTGGTTTTAAATTCCAAAGCCACTGGCCATAAAAAAAAATATATATAAGAGAAAAAGTAGTTCCGTTCTTCTTTTTAACTTTTCACGCTGTCGAAAGAAACAAGACTGAAAATCGATTTCGGCACCACATTTTAAAGGATATTTCAATCACCGTAAAGTAGTGAGTTATTCATCCAAGTTTCAACCACCTCGCTTTTAAAGGCAGGTGTTTTCGTTAAATAGAAAATGAATATTCAGTGAGAAGGCAGATAAACGAACAATAATCGTAGCAGTCCAGGATTGCAGCGAAAGCATGTGTGCCAAACGGTAGATGAAAAAAAAAAAAAAAAAGCGTGTCATCATATGGCCCAATTTCGAACCTGTTTTGTCGACTCTTGGTGATCATGACAGCGTTTTGGTAGCTCGGGGATAAGAGCAATCGACGTGTTGCAAAAGGCCCCGACTTTTGGTTTATGGCTCCAACTTTTCGTTTGTGGCCCCGACTTTTTGTTGCACCTACTTTTGTTTATGGTCACGTGGTGCAGCGTGAATTATTTTCGTGTACATAATAATAGAATGTTTTAAACGGGACGGAAAGCCAATGGGCTCAAAATTGGTTAACGAAATAAGGATACAAACCCATTTACGTTGCCTTTTGGACTTATATGTCAGACTGTTTGAGCGGGGAATAGAACCCACGACCCTTGAAATCAAGGCCGAGATCCTACCGCTGAGCCAGACTGACACGGCCAAAAGGAAACGTCCATAGGCAGCATTGACATACAAGTCCAAAAGGCAACGTAAATAGGTTTGCATTCGTATTTCGTTATAGAATTTTTGTGCAGTTGCACGCAGGTCAGGAAAGGACCCTGAAAGATCGCTGATATCCAGCCTGAACGTCCTAAGGAAAAAACAACGAAAATGCATGAAACAGATCTAGTGAAAGTTAAAAACTAAATTGAGAAGTAAAACTAATGCTACTTAAAATTTTTTTTAAATGTATATAATAATAAACAAAGCTTGGCAGGACAGTTTAAATACAAGCTAAAAAAAAGTGGGGAGTTCACACGAGTAGTTTTTAATTAGCAATTTAGGGAAATGTAGAAAATATTAGAAAAAATTGGGAATTTAACCAAAATTTTAGGAAAATTTTCGGAATTTAACACAAAAGAGGCACTAAGCCAACAATATTCATAGCAGATACGCGATTACAGTGGTTCTTATGAAATTTTCCTTTTTTTTTAATATTTACTAAGTTTCTTCCATCATATCTCCCTTTAAGTTATTTGCTACTTTTTTAATCTACTTTTTTTATAATTCTGTTAAAATCTATCTGTTAATAGCAGCACTAGAATATTCTTTACTACAAACTGAGAAACAACAGAAAACCCGTAACGTTCATACTCATAATGCAACTTTATTACAAGCTAATTTATTTTTTTTAAACCTTTTTCCCAACACCTGAACAATTACCATCTTTCAATGCTTGTACTAATCATCATTTCAGAGTGTGATTCAGCTATGTTTTTAGCAAGGCACGGACGAATATTTTAAATAGATCTCTTACAAAGAAAATGTGGTCATAGTTTAGGAATTTTTGGAAAGAAAGGCGTTTTTTAAGAGACTTTTACGAAAATTGGGAAACGGAAACATCTTAGGAAGTCTTGGAGACGTGCCTGGTGTTTATGTTTTTATTTTTTAAATATTTTATTTCGTTTTATTTTGAGAGCTTAAGTAAAGCAATCTGATACAGGTTGTGCCCAGCGTTGGCCAGATACACAATTTAGACTATTTTTTTCAGGCACCCTGGGTTGGTTTTTTTTTGATAGATCGCTTATGATTAGGCCTATACTTGTGTACGGCACGCCATTTACGCTTTTATTCTGTACTTGCAGACGTGTTAAATAAAATGCTGGTATCTCTAACTTCTTATTATCTGCAAATAAAAAAAAAATTTGCAGATATCTTTAAATGATTTACAGTTGTCATTAAGTGAATTAGCAATATCTGCAATTGAATTAAAGATATATTTAATTGAATTACAGAAATCTATAATTCACTTGCAGATCTGATATCTTTTTAATTCGGCGAAATAAAGACACCTACAACTGAATTATACGTACCGTATCTTTAATCATGTCAAAAACCAAAACTGGTAAACGGAGCCGCCAAGTTCCAAATGGTTCAGTCATGCAAAGGAGCAATATCAACACACCAAAACATTCACCAAGTTAATCACACCGCTTAATAATTCGAAGGTTAAATGAAAACTAGAACGTTGCTGCTTTCGGTGCGATTAAGTTGGCGAATGTTTTGGTGTGTTGATATGAAGGGCCGAACCATTCGGAACTTGGTGGCCCCTTTTACCAGTTTTGGCTTTTGATATGATATCACTCCTTTTTTTTTGAATTGTGTATTGACTCAATTCCACTACCGTGCAGATGTATCATAAAGTACCACGTCAACTGTTGTTTTCAACAATTTGCTACTACCTCTTGCCTAAAGGCCGAACCACTCTCAACTTGGTGGCCTCTCTTAACAGTTTTTGGCTTTGTTTATTTTGCTTTGTTTTTACAGTTGGTTCATTTTTCGTGAATTGGACGTGAATACAATTTCTTTGCAAAGTTGTTTAGATTTATCGTTGTACACTAGTGTGTGTCTAGGCACGTACGTCTGTATACACGTTCTCGTCCGAACTTTGGCCGTCCAATGAGAGACGATGCCGACAATACTAACAATGGTTATAACAATGTTTTCGTACTTATGCGCCCTCCTCGTTGCACCCCCAGACACCAAACCATTAAAGGTACGCAGTTCGTAATGTACTACACCCATTCGTCCAATTTCATAGCTGGAAGCCTTCCCGTTATCTCGGTAGCGATGAATAATCACCCTATGGGATTTAACATTGAAAGCAGCTTAGCTGGCATTCCTACGCGAGTTAATTTGTGTCAGGTGGGTCATTGCTCTGGATTTCAACACAATTTAAGCTTTTGTACCGCATTATTATTTTTGCCCAAGTACCTGAAATGTGTGTGAAATGTGATATAAGACACTGGCGCTATAGCGTCGCGCTACAATGGTGTACAACCTCGACAATTGAATTGATGTAATGTTTGTTGTCTAACTTGGCGCGCTAGTGTAGTGTGTCTAGATCTACGAAACTGGGTAATAGCTTTCACCATTTTTTTCATTTAAATGGTACATCAGGTACATTTTTAAAACATTGTCAGCCTAAGGCAGAAATTAAGAGGATTTTTTTGCGTTAAATATGGACTTTTGATAGTAGAATTGTAGAGAAAAACCATTAAAATCAAAGGTGTTTTTTTCGAGGATTGCAATACTGGTTAAAAAAAAGTACAGCTATTTTTTTTTAACGTCTAACAAATGCAGGAGTCGGAAAAGTAGTAAATAGTGCCAGCATTTAATACATGTTCTCCGGAAAATGTTGCCTTGGCCCCCAACCCACACCTTTTTTTTTCTTTTAAATCTGCAGGTGTGTTTTAAACATTTTTTTAAAAACCTCATAAGTAGTCTAGAACTGAAAAACGGGGCAAATCAAAACAGAAAATAAGACAAAATACTGAAAATAAAATTTAAAAATAGCAAAAGAGATAGGTTCGACTATATCGAATGGGCTACCGAAGACGGCCTATTCACAGGCGCGATCCCGCTACTGCACGATACAGGAGCTTTTGGCTGCTACGTTTCCGTCCTTGCCCGGTACACTCCTCCTTAGTCAACCTGGTGGTCCTAGGCTCCCCCGGGACAACCATGTCGATACCATGCTTAGCGTGGACACCCGATCTACATAGGAACGTGCCCGACAGAACTCCCACTCTCAAGCCGTCCACCAACTCCGGCCGCCAAGTAGCTGACTTACAGGAGCACGCCACGACTCCCGGCCGAAATACCACGTGCAAAGTGATGCTTATAAACCTGTTCCGCGAATGAATTTATATCCCACACGAAGCCGTGACGCATAATTCGCAAATCGATTGTGGGTAGTGATTATAGAAGAATTTGATGTTTAATTTTTGTTATTTGGCTTTATCTCCTTCTAATTTTAGCTAATCGGAAGCTTCCATTTTGTCGGCTGCAAGCGCGTTCGGAAAGTGGATCGGAGTGCACCAAGGCGCTCTGCGCTTGCTTCTCTTGCTCTTGCTGACGCTTAAATAAATTAGTGGGTCCAAGACCAAGGAAGCATTCACAAACTACCTAACGCCTGGAGGGGGAGGGAGGGTTGAACAAACGTATGACGAAGTGTTACGGAACGCACTAG
>JAHWFP010242871.1:1331-16726 GCA_023313725.1 Lithobius niger
CCACCGCCTCCACCCCCGCCCCCCCCAAAAAAAAAAAAAATTATAGTAAGATCCCGGTCCGACCCGATTTTATAACCAAACATTTATTTTTCCTAATTAAAAATAAGCAGTTATGAAGGACACTACAGCAACATTCAAACACTTTTTAAAAATTTGCTTACACGCCAACGGCTTTTTTTTTTTGTAATAGCTTATGTGTACCCCTTAAAACATCTCTAACCCGGCCCACGTACAACAAACGTCTAATACAAAGCATAAAGCCCTACCCCCCCCCTCTCCAAAACCTTTCAGCGTAGGCCCCGGCCCCCCCCCCCCCCTCCCACTGCCCTATCGATCGAAACTCCGTCTGCAGCAGCCGTTCATTCACTCTACTTCCAAAACTTCATTCATAAAACAAAAGCCTCGTAGGGGCGCATTTTTTAAAATTTACAAGACGTACACACGGAATAAATTGTTTGAGCTCATCAATTCTTCTTACAACGATCATCACACAGTGTCACGGACTCCCCCCCTAACGTGTTGCCACACTAATGAATCTAACCGCGAGTTAGAAAACAAAACAAAACAATAATAATAAAAAAAAAAAATGTTTTAATGAACGAAAGTTGTGTTGTTATGCAGAGGTCCGGTCACGGTTCGCATCCCTCCCTCCATCCCCACCGTCTGTGTTTTTGCTTGGTGGTTGCCTAGCTCGGCACTTTGTCCTCTCTCGCAGCTTGGCTTGGACGCGGCGGACCAAGGGTTTGAAAACACCGGCAAAAGTGAAAAGCACATGGTAGGCTACATACGCGCTTCACCGAACAACTCCAGCAGCTCTAGCCTACACAGGGCCATTAGCATGATAATTGAGAGCCGGGGAATGGGTCACGTGACTCGCCATCAGCTCAGTGGCTGGTTGGTTGGTTGGCAGGCGGTTGTAGCCGCAACAAGCGTTGCTTCTCGTTTTTAGACCTCCCGTTTAACAAACATCGCCACGTCCTTGGGGATATTTTATACCAGCGGCGCGCGCCGATGTGGTGATCGACGGACGGCCATCTTCATGAACCTTACCGGTAAGAGTGGTGTCTTTTTTTTTTTTTTTTGCTTATTTTATTTTGTGACGTGGTGGCGAAGAACTCGAGTTTTGGTTTTAAAGCAAGCGACGTGCCACTCGGCCCGCGTCGCGCAATCCAAGATGGCGGCGCCCCAACGCTTCCGAGAGTCCTAAAAACGGCCAAACCGAGACTTGTTTACGTTCGGTTTTCCGACTCGTTTCGACTTCCCTCCCGCCACCGAGGGGCCGAACGAGGCTGGTGCACAGTTCCCGTTACGTTTAAAATTCGCATAAACCCTTCAGACGAACGGATGGACCCGAAAACAGGCCCTGACCTCCTTCGCGTCTGTCCAGTCGCAAACAAAACAATGTGTAGTCCTAGAAATGCCCCGAGTACAGTGGCCTTATTATACCGGGATGACGTACACACACGAACCCAAAACTTGTACACGTTTATTAGTGAAAGACAAACAAAGACCGTTACGATCTCGGTGTTAGCAGTGTAAGAGACGGTTTGTCTTACGCCAGCCAGGTGGTAGTTTGTTATAGCGGGGGTCTTGTTCTGGCAGGGTTATGCTACACCGAATCCCCCCTTTTTAGGACGAGGGCGCGAGAGAGCTTTCCTCTCGACCCCATGATGCAGCGGACGGGACGCCAGAGAGAGAGAAAATGAGAAAAATTTGGCAAAACGAAGCTACGTTTTTTTTAGACGATCACGAGTTTGAGTGAATCAGCGGGAAATACGTCTTTGATTTTGATGACGTGTTCCGAGTTGGCGCGTGGGGAAAAACGAACTCCCGAGTTTGTGTCGGGACTGTGAGGCTGTAAACAAACATGGCGCCCAAACGCACGCTTGCTTCCATGCGTGCCTCTTTTGCCCCGCTTGCGACAAATTCTGGTTTCTTTATCGAGTTTTACGGATTGACATGTCACGTTTGTCTGCGAGGGTGACTGAAACAGCTTAAGCTTGAAGTATGAAGTGTTGGGGGTCTCTTTTGGTCTTTTAAAAGCCTTGGTTGAAAGCCTGACGCGGCGAGAGGAGGCGTCGTGGAACGCATCTTTTGATCCCTCTGCAAATGTTAAGCCTAACTGCGTCGTAAATTTTACAATCTATACGTTGGGTTACCAGGTCAGGATAGTAAAGCCCCATTTTCTATGCGGATCACCCATGGGGTTTTCACCGAATCGACCACTGATAGTGTGACTGGAGTAAATTTGTATGCTAACCACTAACAGAAAGAACTGTTGTGTTCCTGGTTTGCATACACATAATTCTGAAGTGTGTGAAGAACATTTTTTCATATTGTAGAGAAAATTTGACAGAAAGGTGATCCTAATATTCCTGAAGAGAATCACAAATGCAAAATCTACCGTATCCTGGTATCTAGGATACCTCACGAAATCTCCATTATTAGACGAAATCCGACAAATCGCTTATTTTTTGTGTGTACTTGCCCATAAAAACACGCTTTTCATCAGACAATTTTATAGTCTGAACTGACACTTTTACAGTAAATCGCCTATTTTACATTCATGTGATGCTCATATTTAATTAGATTATTAGTTTGCTAGTTTTAGTGTGCTTTATGTATGAAGCTTTTAGCTAATTTTGGTGCAGAAAAAAACATGATCTAAGGGGATAAACAGTATGTATGTATGAAGCTTTTAGCCAATTTCTGGCAGAAAAATCACAATCTAAAATGTTTTTAAGGTCAGAAATCATGAAATAACCTAGTGACAGCCACCCCCCCCCCCCCCCCCGGGGGGGGGGGGGGCTTTAGGTAATTTCACAATTTCTGACCTTCATGTAAATAGGCGGTTTACAGTACCTTCTGGAAAAACTATTTGCCTTGTCCTTGCATTCTGGATACCAGACACTTAGGTAGACTTAGCATGTATGAAGAAAATTCTGAAAACGAAATCTTAGCTCTACACTGTCAAAAATGTCAGTCCCGCAGCAGTAATCACTTGGCCGTAGACCTCCTAAAGCATTCGCCATTTCCTAGAGTCTATTCGCCGCGTAGCCAATATACCGTGTATGGCAGGGGTGCATAAAATTCTTACTGAACAAAATTTCCCACGAACATTTTCTTCAGGTTTTTCGAATTTCCACAGCCTTTTACTGTGTAGGCAAGCAATATTTCAGCGAATTTCCACTGTTCTCCAGAATTTCCCACGAACCTCGTTCGAACGTTCTGGCATATTCTGCACCCCTGGTGTATGGTAGCCTAACGTATGTTTTTTTTTCTTTGAAATTTAGGCCTATGCTACAGAGCCCTGTAGAGGCCACATGAAAAAATGTTATTTTATGTGTGGTAGGGGTTGGTCCTTTTTTTTCCAGAAAATGCCGTTTTTTTTTGAGAAAAAAAAAAGGGCCAACCCCTACCCCCACCACACATAAAATAAAATTTGTTCACATGGCCTCTACAGGGCTCCGTACTATGCAATTTTTTGCGTTGTGTAATTTTTATTTACCCCTGTTATTTTAGAAACAGTTACTGTGTAGCACTTGTAAATTATGAGACCAACGCCACAAACCGTTCTTCTGTAACTTGTATGGCTCCCGATATACTGTCAGGGCGCATTTATGCAGCGACTCGCCTTTTGCTGAATTTAAAATCGCGATGGCAAAGGTGTTGTTGCCATGGTAATAACGCTTCCTGGATTAGCTGAATACGACATCGTTTGACCAAATGCTTGCAGTCATATAATTCGTGACAATAAAGTAAAGTAATTCCTCCTGATGGAACAATTTTCCCAATCGCTTCTAAACTCAATTATTGACTCATTTCGTTGCGAGCTGGCAGAGCTAAAACTGCCGCCATGTTGGAATTTCAGATAATTTCCAGCTTCTAGCTGTGAGAATGCAAAGACGACTCATTGCGTAAACGCGCCCTCAGTCTGTATTGCTAGTCGCCATTTTGGTAACCGACATTAGAGCAGGTTGTTTTGGTGGTAATTTAATCCACAGAAGCAGGGATGTAGATTTGTACCTAGACAATAGCCTAATAATAGGCCAATAGCAACCTTCACGAATGTGAATTGTGTGGCACTCGCCATTTGACCGGTAGACATTGAAATGCACTCGCCATTGTCCATTTCCTCCTCGCCACGTAGAACCAATTTTAGCAGTTGTGCTACTATTTAATGCTGAAATATTGTTTGCATTAATCTAACTCTCCAATCAACTGAAGTGGCTAGTGACATTGTTGCACACTTGGTTGGAGAGCCCTTGTAATTCTGCACGCAACGCCGCAAACTGCTTGTTTCTAGCTAATACGGTTACCGAGATATGACAATTTAAGCATCAGGGTTTGTTAATCAGTCGATTTTGGCGAGTAACTCTAAAAATGAAGTCGCTTACTGCTGAATTTTCCTCGCCGTTTGGCGAGTGGCGACCGACATTGGCGAAGGTTGGCCTATAGCTACAGATCATTGTGCATTGAAAAAAGGTATGAGGAAATCAAACGATAAAAAGTTCAGTAACCACTTACCTGCACTTATGCCACATGTCGTTTGAGTGGCATGATTCAGATTTGAACCAGTGAACCAATCCATCAACTCACTGGTCTAACTCCTTGAATGCTATGACTGCATCTCCACTGGCAAAAAATTACACACTGAATTTAAATTATATCACCAATGTTGCAAATGGCCACAAGCATTCTCAAGTTGTACTTGCACCTATAGTCAGAATCATATCTTTATAATTGGAATCTTACCTTATGATGCCAGTGATGGGTTGGACAGTGAGGGCAAAGGCCGTGTACCTGTGATTTGTTAGGGACTGGTCTGCTGCTTCGAATCCGTATGAAATCAGTCGGACGAAATGTCAGCCACCTAAAAGCGGATGATTTCATCTGAAAGGTTATTAATTTCTCTCTTCCTACACTTAAGGTACCATTATTTTATTGAATAAATTCCTGGCTTTAAAAGATTGCTGAATGTGGGCATTGGTGGTTGTTTAGAAATTGAAGTTCCATATGCGAGTGCTGTTTTCTGACTTTCTCTTACAAAACATGTCTGGCGTTTGATGTAAAAATAATAAAAATCTACAGTGTTTGTTTCTACATTAGAGGGCTGCACATCAAATGGGTTTTCTTTTCTCAAGTGACTTTGGTAGGCCTACTGTTTTTTTTTAATTTTTGTTATTAGCGTAGTGTGTAGTGCGTAACTTCAGAATACATGAGAAAGTGTTTAATTTTATCACTTTTTATTTTTAAGAGTGATTATTTTTTGTGAGTCCTTTAAATTGACATGACTTTTGTCCTTGGATTTTGGTTAAAAGTCCTTGAAGAACTGAAAATATCTCGGATTTCCAATTTAATGCATGGTTCACACAGATAGCTGAAAAAAAACTGGTCTAAGTTATGCAGAATCGTTTTATCACTGAAAATTTCCCTGCATCTTTAGTCTGGTGATACCTTATCCAAGGTTGCCTCACTACAAAAAGAAATAAGTAATAGGAAAAAATTATGCTGAGATTTTGACGAAACGTTTGACCATAATTTGGAATAAACTGAAAAATACTGGAAAACAACTCTCTATATGTCAATCCAGTAACAGTCATCACTTTGACGGTACACACTCACAATTTCTGCTCGCCACATACCAAATACACCCAATATACCAAAGCACGATGCATGAATTTTCTGATGGAAGCATTTGCAAAATTGTACAATTTTCTTTAAGCGCAATAGCACCACATGACGGGTGGGCATGCAACTAGTAACATAGGAGGTGTGCTTCCATAAAGGAGATCACACCACTAAAACAATAGACACGCCAACAGTATTATTGCAGAAAAAGCTAATGTTTAGCCTTGTAAATCTGAGCATAATGCCGCACACCTTCATTTCTGGCTTATAGAATTTGGTTCCCGAAATGTCCCTATGTGAGCGTCATTCTCTTTTGCTAGTCGCCGTTTTGGTGAGTTAGGACTATTCAAATCGCCATCAGTTGATGTTCCCCCCACCAAAATGTCGTGTGATATTGGATAGGGAACACATTCCTCAAGTATAGTAGGGTAAACATTCGCTTTGGATGAGTTTTTGACTGGAAATAATTTTGTTGTTGGGAAAAATTTTGGGAAATTTGTTTATTTTCTGTACTTTTTGGGGGGATGAATTTAGCGAGTTGGGAAAAATTTTCCATTCTGCCGCTCTACTACTTTACCCCTGTCAAGTAGTAGGAAATACTATACTTTGTTCCACATGAAGTTTTCAGAAAACTGGCTGTATGACGCCATGTTTTCTTCCACTATATGTAAAAAATCCGTAACCATCGCATTCTTAAATTCTTAAACTCGTGCAAGGAAACGAGTCGTCATCCAGTCAGTTTTCTGAAAACATAATCTGGAACAAACTATAGAAAAAGTAAACACTTGTGATATATGAACCATACAATGATTCTGTACAAATCTTGGTGTGATAAATACGGGATACTGAAATCTAGTACTGTAATGAAGAAGTCACATTCTTGCCTGACTGTGGCTTTATGGATTCTGCTAGTCACAATATATTATGCTGCAAGGTGGTCCGTTTTAAGATCTTTCGGCATTACATTGTGCAAGTACTTTCTTCTACCAGCTTTACAAGAAACTAAACTAACTTAGAAATAAAAGTTTTCAAAATATATTCTACACATATTTCCGCTTTCCAGATATGTATTCTAATTATAAACCGGGTATGTATAAAAACTAGCTCAAAGTTCATTCTTTGCTTAGTTAACTGAATCTCTCATTCATTCGTCACGAAACGAACACTTCTGCAATGATTTGAGTGGTGCTAGCTGTTTTCAATAGCCTGCTGTATAAGATAAGGTCAGAGTTGCACAAGTGAAGCGAAAATGTAACTAATAGTACGATGCAGCGAGTGGGTTATAGCTTCCCCCTCCCCTCAAAATTTTTTGTATCATATCATGAGATTGTAAGTTATAGGCCTACTTGTTCCGGAGACTTGAGACATTGTAAGAAAATTTTCTATCACTAGACCTTACCTAAGGGACAAACTAACAAATTGCTCTTATCAGACATTTGTGCCGTCCCCGGAGGCAGAATGGGGTGCGACGTGCGACTATGTCGCAGATAATCTGGCACAGTCGCAGACAAAATGTGCCGTTTTGACCAAATTTCTGCCGTTTCGTCAATTTTTGACCGATTTGGACATTTCAATACACCATTTTTAATCGTCTCGACGAGACCTTTCCATTGATGGAAGAGCCAGATCAATAGGATAAAGCACTGAGAAATTATTCAGTAAAAACCAATCAATTTGTGGGTAACCATACAAAAAAACAGATTAGCTGCGGATAATTTTCTCCGACAATTGGTGTCGCAGACAGTGGCAGAAAATTCTGCTTTGGGGGTGCCGTCTATACATTATAATATTCAGCTATAGGACTCGAGTCAGAAGGGAGACAAAAAAAAAAAGTTTACGTCAGAAGAAACAATGCTGTCGCAATGTAGGCTACATCATAATCAGCTATAGGACTCCAGTGAATAGGGAGATAAAATAAAAAAAGAAAAATAAAGTATGAATGCTTTTAAAAGGGTTAAAGGGTTAAATTGTTTAACGAGCGTTAACCACTCCTGGTCATCTGCCCGAAGCCCTAAGGCCCTATGTCTGGAACAGCCAGATTCCCAGGCGGTCACCCACCCAAGTATCAATCCAGCCCAATGCTGCTTAACTTCGTGGATCTGACGAGAACCGGTGTTTCCAGCACTGCAATGCTTTTAAAAAATCGCTTTAAGAATGCAATAAAGAAAAATGCGACAATCTCCTTGTTGCGTAAGGAAGTTGAGAGTGCATCCCTGTTACGCTATTACGAATGAGCGCATGGGTTATTGTATGACAGGCATAAGTTCAGTAGCAATAAACTAAAGTGAGACAGTCGTAGGAAACGACGCGCTGTAACAATACAATACAAAAATGCAATATTGGCTTGAATGAGATAGGAAGATTGCACAACCACTGCATTTGCACAACCGGCAGTGATGTACCAGAACCAAACCGGATACCGTGTGCCAAAATGGAACCTTTGGGCTTCACACCAGTAAGTTCAGGGAGAACCAATACAACGACCGAAGCCACACGACGTGAGGTTGGGACAGCCGTAAAGGCTGGGCACATGGAAAAACAAACGCAAATAGACAGACATTGGATAACAATCAATGCCAAACGACGGCAAAACAATTCCTGCTTCATTGTGTATACTTACACTAATCAACAGGACAAGAAAGCACAGATGCAAACTACAGGGCTTTAAAAAAAACACCAAAAAAATGCGCAGTAGGATTCAGTACACAAATTAAAAATAAGGGGAAAAAACCAATGGGGGGGGTGGGGGAGGGTGAAGAACACAAATAAGTAATGGTGAAAGGAATTGGCGTTTATTAGCCACCTCGGGGAAATGAAAGGCTACCTACGAAAATTCACGTACGAATTCGTCCTACAAGTAACCAATAGTCTGGTTGAAATGCGTACCATAACATAGGGCATAAACTTTGTTCCTTTGCATTTTTTTATTTAATGGGATGTGGACATTTGAAGAATTTTAATTATAAAAGGTCGTGAACGGCATCCAAAAAACAGTTTTTGCGTGCAGCATATAAACCGTTGATCTGATTGAAAACAAACTGGTTACATACTATGTTCAGAATACAATTCCCTTCAAAAAAAGGTTGTATTCATTATCTTCCATAAAATTAACCTAATGACCGAAATTCGACATTGTATCCTTCTTACGTCATTTATGTACTATTTAGAATAGCGTATATATGTGTATTACAAGGCCCGACTTTAAATAGCTACACTGGTTTTAGTTCTACTTAAAGATAAACGGATGTAAGTAGTCTTTTAATAAAAGGTAAAGTCATGTTTTTCCAGCTTAACGCCTGTATTCATGCATAATTTCAACTCTATTGCAGTGGCAGTTCTCATTAAGATAAATGTAAATAGTGAGTCTTAGATGAAAGGTGGAGATGTACATTTTCCAACAAGGTCAATAAAAACGATTTACCCTAAATAGGAACGCTGTTTCTATAATGCATCTTGTGCTTTCAGTTCAGCTTCAATTTACTCCAAGTTACATCTGACTTTAAAACTACTGCTGTGGCAGTTATAATTATTTAAAATAGTTTTAATTACCCTTATTGTGAAGTATACATCTCCACCTTTCATCGAAGCCTCATTACATCCGGTTTTCTTAATTAGAACTGTCACTGCGCAGGTGAGCAGTTTGAAATATCAAGTCATAAACATAGGCCAAGAAGCAGTTTGGTTTATTTTTTGCAGCATCTAAACCGTTCATCTGATAGAAAACAAACCGGATGACATACTTTGTTCAGAATAAAATTTCCTTCAAAAAAGGTCCTGTTTATATTTTCCATAAAATTAATCCTTTTATTTGACCGCCATTCACCATTTTATTACATCATTTTATTCATTTATGTACTATTTACATACAATAGCGTGTATGTGTGGTATAATGCCCGATGTTAAACAGCTGCAGTGGTAAATATAATTGGAATAAAAAAGATTTACCGTAATTAAGAGCTAAGCTACGGCTGTTGCTATATGCTGTAGCCCCATGCTTTCTGCTTCTATTCACTGCAAGTCAACCCTCTCAAATGTCAATTTTGTAGCAGTCCCCACATAGCCAGTAGACCTTAGAAAACATTCGCCATTTCACAATTTCTACTCGCCACATACCACAAATGTCATGAATACATGGTTCTCTAATTTATGCATTAAGAAACTTGTGCAATTGTATTCAACTCCAGTATTAATGCAGAAAGGGCTGTTCTGTAACCCGTATAAATCTGAACACAACGCCGCAAACTGTTTGTCTGTAACTTAAAACGGTTCCCGAAATCCCGAGATATCCTTCTGTGGATGGCATTCTCCATAGCTACACGCCATTATAGCGAGTAAGAGCAAATTCCAAGTCGCCAACTGTGATTTCTATTCGCCAATGGTAAGTGGCGACCAATATTGGAGAGGGTTGCTGCATGTTACGTCCTTAAACCTATATCCATTCAAAGTTCTAATTGCGATGTAATTAGGCATGGTGGAAATGTATATTTTGCAACAGATAAAATGATTTATTACCACAGCAGTAAGTTTAATGATGTAACTTGCGGTGAGTAGAAGCATAAAGCACAGGACACATAGAAAAAGCTGTAACTTAGCTCCTACTTAGGTTAAATTGTTTTTATTATCCTTGTTGGAAAATACACATCTCCAACTTTCATATAAGCCCTATTATTTGCACTTATCTTAATTAGAACTGCCACTGCAGTAGTTTAAAGTTAAAATTATGCATGTCACAGCTACAATGCGGTGCAACACCACACAAACGACTGTTAATTGGCCCCTAGTTAGGATATTTTTATTACCGAAGTTGGAAAAAAACACATCTTTGTTTTATTTAATCCATACATTTTAATAAAGGCTACCAGCTATTTAAAGTTACGCTATATAATACAGGTATATACTATTGTATGTAAACAGTACATAAATCATGACGTAATAGGGATAAATTGGCGAATTTCGGTCATAAGGATTAATTTTATGGAAAAAGTGAATATGAAAGTTTTTGCAGAAAATTCTATTCTAAACATATGTAATCGGTTTGTTTTCAATTAGATGAACAGTTTAGATGCTGCAAGCAAAAACCCGGTTTTTTTTTGGCTGCCTTTTATGACATTTGATTGATATTTCAATATGCCCAGTCAAATTCTCCACGTGCACGTCGGCCCTAAAGTTAAAAAATGCAAAGAAAAAGAAATTTACGGTACGGTATTTTAACGTTGCCGATAACCGGACTACAACATTAGTTAAATCATTCCATATGATTTGCTTTTAGATTGGTCCGTAGTCGTGACAGCTTTTCCAGCTACTATTAATAGTACACCCTTAAAAATCTTAGCTGATTTTTTTTTTTTGGCACACCAAAGATAATGGAAGCGTGGACCCTTATTCGCCTACAGACGAACGATTGCCACGTTTCTTGATTTGTGTTAAATTTTAACATAAATCAGGGTTGTATTATTGTAAAGTTTCATTTTGCTTAATTTGTAAAGCGTTTTGTTGTTGTTGAGACTTTACCACTTAGAGGCCGGTTGTACACTAAATTAGCATTGCAGCATTTAGGCCTATCGAGTTCTCTCTCGCAGGAAGCAAAGGAATGCACAAAGCAAAACTTTTAAACGCAACAAACAAGCCACGTGACTATTTAATTACTGAATAAAATTTGGTACGCCCTCGTGTACCTGGAAATAAGCTATAAAGATTAACGATATTAGTGTCACTAGATGGCGCCAGGGGGGTTTTCTCCGTCACCACGGAGACTTATTTTTCCGTGGCGCCATCTAGTGACATCAGTATCGTTAAGCTTGATACCTTGTTTCCAGGGCGTACCACGAGGGCGTACCAAATTCGTACTCGCATTAAGGAGTCGGGTGGCTTGTTTGTTGCATTCAAAAGTTTTGCTTCCTGCGAGAGAGAACTCGATAGGCCTAAATGCAGGCTTACAGGTTGGTCGATAATTATCGAATTGGTCGTTATTTTCTTTCCAAGTCGTTAAAAGTCGATAAAGTTCTGTTTATGTCGATAAAAGTCGTTAAAAAAATTTTTGAAATTACCACCAAAATGGCACTTACAGCAGTCAAAATTTCCAAAAACGGCTCCGCTTCTTGGGCCCCCCCCCCCCCCAGACCCCCTATGTCCTATTTCTGTTAACCTATCGCCACTAAATTTGAATTTGTATTAATGCAGAAACAACTACATTTTTCAAATGAAAGTTGTTAAAAAGTTTAAACTTGTTAATTTCGAAGGTCCAAAATTTGACGATTAGAGTTCATAAGATCCCATATTAAAGGACAAAAGTGACCCAAAAAAAGGCCACGAAATGAGGGCAAAAATTACCCTACGGGACCGGTAATTATTTATCGCCGGGGAGGATGGGAAGGGTCATAAAGTTTTCAGGTCCCATCAAAAGGGGGAGGTCAAAAACATACTGACCAACTGGAAAAAAAGTCATTTTTGGACCACAAGTCAAAATTTCCAAAAACGGCTCAGCTTCAGACCCCCCATGCGGTTTACAAGGTTTTGAAACGAATAATACTATTCCTGGTAATACACTTTAAAATAAAAAAATTTATAGTAAAACTTGGGCACCTGGTTTCTTGGCGTGTTCTGCATTTTAGTTTCTGACTATGTTAGGAAGTGGTCATATAAGCAAACAGTGTGTTCGTCATACTTTTGTAGGAATCTCGACAAAAGATGGGTGTAAAATATTTTCGTGGGGTTGTTCACATCATTTTTGGACCTTAGGGTGGGAGGAATCATGGTTTTTTTCAGGTCTTGAAGGGGGAGTCATCGAAAATTTAGTGGTCACATTGAAGTTTTCATTTCCCACCCCAACCCCACGGCCATAACTATATGACCGGTCCTCAAGATCCCCTGAATCAATGGGAAAAAATTAAATGGAGCATGTTGATTTCAAATGTGGAATCAACTGAGGTAAAAAGTTTCGCCATTTCTTTCGTCTTTCGACGCTCCATTATTTAAAAACTGGAGCATGTTTTTTGTTTTAAAATGTGACAGTTTTTTTTTTACAATAATACCTCTAGGCCTATAGTTGTTTGGGATACAACTGAGAAAAAGATGTCATTAATTTCACCTTTCGATAGTACATTTAAAAAAAAATTTCTGCCCCTGACCTGCTGCCTATGCTTGCACACAGGAGTCGTCGTCATTCATTACAGCCTAAAAGTCCAAAATGTACAATTAAGTCAACCCTCAATCGTCAATGGCCAGCTTTCCTGTTTATATAATTCTAAACTGAATCGGTTTAATTTAATTTGGAAAAAAAAATATCTAAAAAAAAACATGATTTAGTCACAATAAAATTTTTACGAAACCTACCTAAAACATGAATAAAAAATATCACCAAAATTTGCTTGACAGTTTGTTGCTTCAGTGTTCACTGGAGGCTAGAAACAGGCACTAAAATAGCGTAAAATGCTTCAGCTTCCGGAGCTCTGCCCCGGACCCCGCTGGGGGAGCTTTCAGCACCCCCCAGACCCCTTAGCTGAGCTTGGCGGACCCCTCAAAAATACTTTACTAGCAGCACTAATGATATTATTTAAACCAGTTGGCAAAATCATAAGATGAGTTGGCAAAATGACAGTCACTCCCCCGCCCCTCCCCCAACCAAGTACACCCTTCGCTACGGCCCTGGCTCTACAGCATGAATGGTGCCCCGCATTTTCGCTTTACCACTACCGGAGGTACCATTGTGGGCAAGAGTGTTTTTTTTTAGGGGGAGGGGGGATATTTCGTTCCCTATAATCAGAAGCTGTGATTAAAAAAAAAAATTTAACTTAATTTTAACGAGCCAGGTTTAGAACTTTATTTGGAGGGGGGGGGGGGGTGGGGGAATCAGTCGTACAAACCAATTGTTTTGTTTTTTTGATAACCGTAGACCAAACGTTATCATGTATCTTGATGACTGCTGTTGCTTGCATTTGCGGTTCTTCATTTTTTCAGTTCGTTTATGTCTGACGAGGTCTTATTCAATAGATATTCGGTCGATATTTAGTCGATATTTGGTAGATATTTTACGATGGAATGGTCGATAATTTCGATATTTTTGTGTGTAAGGACCGCTGGCAACCCTGGCCTAAATGCTGCAATGCTAATTTGGTGGCAACTAGCCGTTAATCTCGATCTTAGTTGCTCATCTCAGCAAATTGTTTTTTGTTCAGCCTTATCTCGATATTTTTTTTCCCCGTCTCGATCTTCCGTCTCGTCTTTAGGTAGGAAATGTTTGATCACCGCTAGGGATAGCCGATATTGATATCGGTATCGGTATAATCTGTATTTATCGGTATTTTTGCCATATCGGTATCGGACCACTATAAGGCTTCCGATACAGATATTTGTTATGCCAAGGAACGCAACTGTCTTCCCAACACCAAGGGCGACAAAAACAATAAACAAGTGAGAAAAGCAAAGCGATTTGCTCAGTTTGTAATAAAAATTTAGCACATGACAGTTCCAACAGTCCAAGTTTTACAATAACCAACTAAAATCAAACTGAGAAGATGAATTTACTGAAGCCATAAGTATAGGAATAAGAGTAAAAATGCTGTTATTGCTGCGCAGAACATTTTTAATAATCTCAACAGTTGGAAAACCAGAAACCGAAGTGTGAAGTTTAAACTTTTAGTCGTGATTTATTATTATTATTATTATTATTATTATTATTATTATTATTATTATTATTATTATCGGTATCGGTATCATACCGGATCGGTTTACCCTTCATCGGTATCGTATCGTATCGGTAAAAAGTCATATCGGCCGATCCCTAATCACCGCATATTAGGTGGTCTAGGTTGGCCAATTCTGTAGTATAGAAAATTTTAAACAACAATTTTCGTATTTTGTTACATTATTAGAGGCGCTCAAGTTGTCCGTTCGAAAATAACAACCACATTTTTATTCCTCTTTCGGAAAAAAAAAATGCTCAATTATTTTTAATAATCGATGGCTGAATCACTACTAAAATAGAGGGAAGTCGCACCAATGATAGTTCAACACCCTATTTTAGCTGAAAACTCGAACAAAATTTAACACATGTGAAAACCCCTCTTTGAATAGCTTTGTGCGCAAGCATGCGCAGTAGATGCAATTATCCCCTTCATTACCGCGATGAAGTAACGACCGTCTTCTAAATAAAACGGAAAAGATTAGCGTTCTAGAGCAAAAAGGTCAAAGGCATCTAAATTTTATGAGCGAGCTCTTCCAACTGAAAAGTTTAAAAGCTTGGAAGAAAGTCGGAATCCATTTTTTTAAAGTAAATTATATCTGTTATACTGACTTTTGGCAGATTAAACCAAAATTGCAAGGTTTCGGTAACATAGCTATGCAGTAAAAGTAAATATACACAGATCTCTGTAAATTATATAAAGGAAAGAGGAAAACAAGCCAAACGGCGAAAATCATACACTAGAAATAATGTAGTACATTGGCCACCTTTATGCACTTACGTTTTGTCGGAGTGGCATGACCAGGATTCGAACTGGCAACCCAATTCGTCCCCAGATCACTGACATAGCAGCTTTATCACTACGGCCAGTCCTCCACAGGCGAAAAGGCGCTGTGTCTGTGATTTGGGGACGAATTGGGTTGCAAGTTCGAATCCGGTTCATGCCACTCCGACAAAACGTATGCATAAAGGTGGCTTACTGTACTACGTAATTTCTAATGTATGATTTCCGCTGTTTGGCTCGTTTCCCTCTTTCCTTTATAGCTAAGCAGTGGCTGTGCAACTAGCCTGAAAGACTGGAAAA